>CATKHJ010108676.1:0-11352 GCA_949750685.1 Vernicia montana | reverse complement strand
TATAGTTTTCAAGCTAAATATAGGTTAGTAGTTAATTCATTTTGAATTTTTATAAATAAAATTTAATATGATTAAATTAATTTTTAATTTAAAAGGAAGTGGAACCAATAAATTATAGGTGAAGAGAAAAAAATATGATTTTGATAAGTAAAAAGAAGAAAAAAAACTAAATTTGTAAATGAAAATAGAAGTTTAGGTTATTTTTATAAAATAAAAGATTAGGGGTTAAAAAAATTATTTTTTTTTTAATTTTTGGATTATTTGTGTAAAAATCCCAAATAAAAAATCTAAAGGGCTTTTCTAACCCACTCATGTACTGCTGATATGGCAAAACGCTTTTAGTTTCGAAACAAGGCCCACCAACAAGCATGGCAAACCCATCGCCTGTCAAACCAACGTTAAGTCCCCCTTGTTCAGAATCACCGCTACCGGCGATGCCAATTTCACCGGAGACTCCAGTCCAATCACATAGATGAAGAATTACTCAATATTGACTTCACATGGTTCCTCTCTCCAATGCCCTCTCCCTCTCTGCCGAAACCCTCCAGTTTCTCAAAATTTCACCCAAATCCCAGAAGACAGCTCTCCGCAAAGCTTCCCTGCATAGTTAAATCCTTTCTTAATCTGTCCTCTCAAGGCCAACTTTCACAAGCAATAGCCTCTCTTGAGCTCTTATCACGCAAAGGCATACGCTTGCCGTCTCAGACACTAGGTTACCTAATCCAACAGTGTGCAAACACCAAATCGCTGAAGTTAGGCAAATGGATCCATCTCCATTTGAAGTTTACTGGATTAAAAAGACCCAATGTGTTTTTAGCTAATAATCTAATTAATATGTATTCGAAATGCGGTGATTATGAAAGTGCATACAAGGTGTTTGATGAAATGTCTATGAAAAATTTGTACTCGTGGAATAATATGCTCTCTGGGTATGCTAAATTGGGCAAAATTAAGCCGGCTAGAAAGCTGTTTGATAAAATGCCTGAGAAAGATGTTGTGTCCTGGAATACAATGGTGATTGCCTATGCCCAGAGTGGGTTCTGCATTGAGGCTTTGAAGTTTTATAGGGAGTTGAGGAAGTTGGGGATAGGGTACAATGAATATAGTTTTGCAGGTCTATTGAATATTTGTGTCAAGTCCAAGGAATTGGAGCTTACTAGGCAAGCTCATGGGCAGGTTTTGGTTGCTGGGTTTTTATCGAATTTGGTTATTTCTAGTTCTATTGTTGATGCCTATGCAAAATGTAGTGAGATGGTAGATGCAAGGCAGTTGTTTGACAAGATGAATATGAGGGATATTCTTGTTTGGACTACAATGGTCTCAGGGTATGCTCAATGGGGTGATATGGAGGCTGCTAATGAATTGTTTGATTTGATGCCTGAGAAGAATCCTGTTTCATGGACTGCTTTGATTGCTGGCTATGCTAGACATGGTTTAGGGCATAAGGCACTTGAGCTGTTTACAAAGATGATGATGCTTCAAATTAAACCTGATCAATTTACATTTAGTAGTTGTCTTTGTGCTTGTGCTAGTATAGCTTCACTTAATCATGGTAAACAAATACATGGTTATTTGTTACGCACCAATTTCAGACCTAATACAATAGTTGTGAGCTCTCTTATTGACATGTATTCAAAATGTGGAAGTTTGGAAGTTGGGAGGTTGGTTTTTGACCTTATGGGTAATAAGCGGGATGTTGTCTTGTGGAATACTATGATTTCTGCCCTGGCACAGCATGGTCATGGGGATGAGGCTATTCAGATCCTTGATGATATGGTTGGATTAGGCATGAAGCCAGATAGGATAACGTTGGTTGTCATTCTGAACGCATGCAGTCATTCAGGTCTTGTGCAGGAAGGGCTTAGGTTATTTGAGTTCATGACTACTTGTCATGGCATTGTACCCGATCAGGAACATTATGCTTGCTTGATTGATCTCCTAGGCCGAGCAGGACATTTTGACAAGTTGATGAATCAACTTGAAAAAATGCCATGTAAGCCAAATGATCGAATTTGGAATGCCTTGGTTGGTGTTTGTAGAATACATGGAAATATAGAGTTGGGAAGAAAAGCAGCTGAAAAACTTATAGAATTGAAGCCTCAATCCTCTGCATCCTATGTGCTACTTTCAAGTATATATGCTGCCCTGGGGAGGTGGGAATTGGTAGAGAGTGTGAGACATCTTATGAATGAGAGGGATGTAAGGAAGGAGCGAGCCATTAGTTGGATAGAGATTGAAAATAAGGTGCATTCTTTCACTGTATCAGATAGGTTGCACCCTTTGAAAGAATTAATATATTCGGCCTTAGAACAATTAGCTGGCCACATGGAAGAAGTTGCATCACCTATTGATGAAAGGTAGAAGTTTTTCATCCTTACTTTTGCCAGGTGGTGTTGGGGATATGTACAAGTTTTATATTTGCATTCAGTTTTCCTCAACTTGGAACATTTTCCTTTACTTGAATAGGTAGGCCTTCCAGTCCCAAAATTTGTAGTTCAGTTTTGCATTTTATAAAATTGAATCTTCACAATGTTATACTTGTGAGATTATTCCAAAAATTTAGACAAGCAATCAATTGAAAGATATTTTGCTTCCTCTTCTGTAATTCTGTTGGTTTACTGTTTCTCCAATAAAGTGTTAAAAAGTCTTTCATTTTCAGTCTTTCTTCATGTTGTGGGTATTTGATTATCAACTTTGTGAAGTAAAATTAGTTGTAGCCACAGAGGCTTCACAATGTTTTCTGAATTTGTACGTACAATTACACAAGTATATTTTTGTGAAGTAAAATTGATGAGTTTGGGCCAAGTACAATAGCATAGGCTTGGCTTTATTGAGACTAATAAACTTCAAATTTGGAATATTTTGTGGTGTTGTTGAGGACTAAAGCAACCTGATCTTTGGCAGGATTTACCTAAAGCAACAATTAATTATAATAATCAAAATGGCGTTCTGGCTTTGGCAGGATTTACCTGATTTTCTGCTTGGGCTTCTGTTGGTTTTTAATTAGACCTAATCTTTCTGAGATGCAGCTTTGTTCATGTCTCCCATTCCTTTTTTTTTTTCTGTCTTAGCCTTACTGAAATTGAAGATGTTAAGAAGCAATTGGTATTTATTTTATGATTGGAAGCTTCAACTTGCTCATCTTTCATTTTTATTTGCTCAACTAGTTAGTATTTTTGTTGATACAGAGTGTACTTACATTCTTGTTGCTCCTTGTATCAATCTATTAAACTGGGGCAACTTCATTTGTATTCATTGATTGGCTTTGCAACTTTGAGAAGTGGGTAGGTCAGGGAAATGGACACCAAAGATGGAACAGCAGAGGAGGAACAGGTAAATATTGTAATAAGAAAATTATCTTTACTTTCAAATATTTGATAAAATATAAATAATTATTCCATAAAATAGCTATTTTATAATCTCAAGTTTGGGTTGAAATTGTAAATGTGTGATAATTTATTATGTGAAATAAATATTTTTCAAATTTATGAAATATAAATTCTATGCATGAGTGAAGAATATCTATTCTATAGAATAGAAAAGTTATTTTATTCCTATCATATTTCATTCCTCAAACCAAACAAGTCCTTAAGATCTTTCTGAATACATGTTTCTCCTCGTTAATATATTTATTTATTTTTTTAAATCGGGCGGGAGAGAGTGGTTAAAATGGGGTTTCTTATTTCCCATCAACTTGCTTCTCTATTTGTTAAAATGACAAATAATAAACACTAATAAGTTATATTTGAATATAAAAGAGCAGATTTTTTTTTTCCACATGTTATATGGTGGTCATTGTATTTCAATGGATGTTCTCATGTCTATGATACCTTGTTCTGCATCTCTGATTCAGATAGATATCCAACTTGCTTACAAGGAGGGAGAGAGAGGTTGTGACCTATCATCATCTTCAATCATTTGAGCAAAGAGTCTACAGATATTAAATGCACATGGTAGGACCCATTAATCTTCAATAATGTTCAAACACCATGAAATTTTTTTCTACTTGATTCAATTAAAGGAGTGATACTATATGATTATCTGTTGTGTGGGTACTAGATCCGATCGTTGGCCGGACTACAGACTGCAATTAGCGACGAAAATTGCGGATTGAGCAGATCTAACCTTTGGAAAATGTTAACCTAGGCTCAATTCATGAACAGGTCCAGTGGTACTGCTTTTTTGAAATGGTCTTGCAGGCTTTATCTGTATTATTATCGAGCTTAGTATCTCTTACTACACTTTTCATCCGTCGCAAAAGATTTCTCATTTTCTAATTCCCTTGCCCATTTGAAGCTTGTCTCATGGCACCATTTGTAACTATCTAATTGCTCCATCAGTTGCAGGGAATGGAGGAAAGTGACGGATGAGAATGTACTTGGAATTCAACGGTGAGGTTTGTATAATTATTTGTGTGGAAATTTTGGCACAGTAGAATTTTTAGTAATTATAATTAGTCTCGCAAGGGATAGTCCGACGAAGGTATAGAAAACAAAACTTACCTTTATTATCTATCAGTGCGTCTAAAAGTTATTTAGAAAATTTTTCTGACATATGTCAATTAATTTTTTAAAAAATTAATTTTATATGAAATCATCTCTTATTAATTTTTTTCCATATCATATTTTTATAGATTTTAATTAAAATTTATAAATATTAATATATATTATATATAATATTTTTTTTTATTAATTTACCCTCCAACAACTTAAAAAAATAAAATAAAAGAAAGAACCCTTTGAACATACTGAAATTATTTGCTGTTAAATATCGATGGATCAATTTCATATCTGGCTGAACTACTTCATGTATAGTGAGAATTTGATTATGAATTGATTCGGAAGACGATTTTCATCTATCCATTAACACTGAATCAACAATCGAGTTTAAATTCAACTCAAAATTGGAAATCATAAAAAAAAAATTGAATAAGTAGGTGATGAGAAATAAAGTGATTAGGAAATACATGTTGATGAGTATTAAATTAACAAGTATTTTATTTTGGGCTGAATCTTCGTTTTTGGATTTTGATCCAATAATCCTGCAAGAATTGAGCAGAGTCAAGAGGGCCAGGCTGGTTGCCTGGCGAAGAGTTTTCGACATTCAAGTTAGTAACTGTTTTATATTTGTGAGAAGAAATGAGATAAGAAAAATATAGAATTTAATTTGACCTTTTTTTTTATGGTTTTCTGCTTTCTTTTTATAGGTCTCAAGTCTTTTAGATTAAAGGGTAAATGGGGAAAATGTTATACACCTTTTGATTGGAGTCGGTATATTAGGCTCTAAAAGATAAGATCTGCATTTGTCCTTATCTTTGTCAGATGGCAGGTAATCGGTGTAGAAGTAAGCATGGGTACGCCGCATAAGTATGACTTTCTTCTGATAGAAACAATGTGACGTAGGTGTTTTGTGACATCAGCTGTCTTAATGAAACTTCCTGAATAAGCTGCATTTATTGCAATGAGGACGAAGAGCTTTAGTGCATGGTGAAGTGGTATCTTCGTCTTAAGGCAGTAGAGAATGGCCTTCTGGGCTTTGTCTATTGAGCATTTGTATTCGATTTTTATTTTCTCATATTTCTGTATTAATATTATATATAATGGGTTTTTAAATGTAATTCAGGCCCACCATACCATTGGTCATTTTTGTCCCTTATCACATGTGAATCAATGAAGAGATTTAAGAAGATAAAATAAAAATTAAAGAGATTAAAAACAACTCATTAAAAATTGAGAATTTAAATTTTGAATGCAAAAAAATATATATATATATAGCAGTGACTATGAAGAAAGGAAAGTTTAAGCAATTTTTAATGGAAAAGAAAAAATTATATTTATTTATTTATTTGTGCGAAGAGAAAGGAAAGCCAAGATGATTTTTTTTTTTTAACCAAATAAGTATTCATTAATTGATAAAATAGAACAATATAAAATTATAAGCTCTTATAATATTGTTATTCTTAAAAAATGATATTAAAATAAATAAATAATACAAATACTAATATCAACAATCTTAACTTAAAATATTGGATCTTACTTGGTGGCAAATAATAGTTACCGTGCGACTTTTCTAATAGTTTATCTGCAAGTTCAATCTGGATACCAATAAATGTAGATTCATTGTCAAGAGTAAGATTTACAATTCATATTGAACTATCAACCAAATAACAAACCAACAAAAAAAGACAGATTCGACGTAAAGAAAATAAAAGACAAATCTATCATAGAGGGAATAAACCTACCAAAAAGGAAAACAATATAAAAAAGAATCGTATATATTTAAAATAAAAATAAAAATAAATATTATCAAATAATAAAATTTGAGTATAATGAAAAATAAAAGATAATGGTTCACCGTTGACTTAAAAGAAATCGACGATAGCTCAAAAAAAAAAAAAACATATTTTAGAGAGAAGACTGAGCTTCTCTTTCTAAACCCCTAAAGGAGGAGAAGGGGATGATATTATGAGTTTTTTTTTTTTTTAATCAATTATGAGCTTTGTTAAAAAGGGGGGAAAATGAAGAATTAAATTGGTCTAGTGGGCAAATTGGTAATTTAAAGCATTGCTCTTGGGAGTGAGAGATTTTGGTTCAAATCTCCTCCTCCGCACTATGTGAGATTTCGCCTTTGTGGCGAGTATAAGAGGATGACTACCTTCTGTTATGTAGCACACGGCCTATTGGGCCTCCACAGTATAAAAAAAAAATAAAAAAAAAATGGTCTAGTGGGCAAATTGGTAATTTCATATATTAATGCATTGTAAATAATTGAAGTGGTGTGCAAGAAGATTGTTAAGGGGGGTGTGAATAGCCTATCCTTTTTAGTTGGCTCATAATCATATATAATAAATTTAGTACGATATATATATTTTATATATTATATTAATATTTATAATTATAAAAAATAATATTTAAATTTAATAAAAAATTAATAATAATTCATGTATATTAAAATATTTTTAAAAAAAACACAAATTAAATAAAAATATAATTAAAATTACGATAAATGCAAACTCAAAACTAATTAATTTATAAATTAATAATTTTTTTTGAAGATATATTATATACAATATATATGTTACACGTGTTAAATCCATAATTAAAACAAACATTATGAATTGAAATCAATAGAATATATCAAAGCCTGGTTGCCCTATAAATTGATGGATTAAGAAGACTTCATCCATACTTTTTAATTAAGAACATGACCCACTTCATCTTTTTATTTTATTAAAGGCCATGATTGATTGGGTGCATTATCTTCAATTATAATCATCATTGATTGTGCTAAGTGGTTGAACCATAATTTGAAAAACCCATCTGGATGCACAAGCCATACATAAAGGAGGAATTCTTAATTTTTAGAGCCATTTGGCAACTGATAGGCTTAAAAAACCTCTATTTATCTTATATAGAAAAATAGTTATTTTAGAAAACTCAGACAAATTTGGACAGCCACACAAGTGGGCCAAGCAACCCAATGGGATTATGACTCTCCACCAATAATTCAGGTCAATCAAATCCACCCAAACCAAAGACAACAAAACATGTCCTTCTCATAATTAAAAACATTTCATGCTTATTGACAATAATAACAAAAAGGGTAGAAAATTATCTTCCTAATAAATTTTTCTATAGTAACTCCATACAATTTGCCTTTACAATGCTGTATATTAAAATCCATAAACTAATTATTTTTCTATGTCTAGGCTCAGGCTCCTCTAGCTGCAAGAAAGGCAACAAGAATTCAGAATTATGGGTTCTCAAGTCTCTAAACAGCTAGAGAAGCGAAAAGCAATCTCAACTGAGAAGAAAGCTCTCTGTGATCTACAGGGAAGCTGCGGTGATGGAACATACCCTGGTCATGATTACCGTCCAGCAGATAGAAAGAACTGGATGGGAGGACTCAACCTTGAAAAGCTTCATATAAACAAGATTGTATGGCCTGGAACCCATGATTCTGCTACTAACAAGATTGGCATACCATTAATCACTCGCCCTTTTGCTCAATGCCAATCTTTATCTATCTACAAACAACTTTGTAGAGGCGCCAGAGTTCTTGATATTCGGGTCCAAGAAGATCGCAGAGTTTGCCATGGAATCTTGAAAACATATAGTGTTGATGTCGTTATAAATGATGTGAAGAAATTCTTATCAGAGACTCAATCAGAGATTATAGTTCTTGAAATCAGAACAGAGTTTGGTCATGAAGATCCCCCTGATTTTGATAAGTACTTGGAAGAAAATTTGGGGGAATTTCTGATCCATCAGGATGATCATGTTTTTGGCAAAACAATTGCAGAATTGTTGCCAAAGAGAGTAATTTGTATATGGAAACCAAGAAAATCACCACAGCCAAAACATGGAAGCCCTTTATGGAGTGCAGGGTATTTGAAAGATAATTGGATTGATACAGATTTGCCATCAACAAAATTTGAGAGTAATATGAAGCATTTGAGCGAGCAACCCCCAGTTTCTTCAAGAAATTTTTTTTACAGGGTAGAAAATACTGCTACTCCACAGCCTGATAATCCAATTGTGTGTGTGAAACCAGTAACTAGGAGAATTCATGGATATGCTAGGCTTTTCATTGCTCAATGCTTCTCCAAAGGATGTGCAGATAAATTACAGGTATTTTCTACTGATTTTATTGATGAGGATTTTGTTGATGCTTGTGTTGGTGTTACATATGCAAGAATTGAAGGGAAGGCTTAATTAATAAATTAATTTGTTATTTTATATAATTGTTTAATTGTTGTTCATCATAAATTGTGATCTTCTGTAATTAGTTTCTGGGATGGAGCTAATTAAACTTCATTTGTCCACTTGTATTTTAATTTCTTTGTTTTGTTTTGTAATAATGGTTTATATATGATGTAGAAACGTTTGTGCATATTGTTCATGAATGAAACTTTTTATTTGTTTTGTGTGATTTATGTTTTGTTGTCCAATTTAATTCATAAATTGAACTTGAAAGCCAATTTTGCCTTTGATATTGGCATCTTCCATGAGAAAATAAAAGAATCTTCTGAATTTAAAGAGTTTTTTTTTACTTTTACATCTTTCAATTAAGATCATGGAAAATCAAGCTATTGACTTTTATAATTAGCAGCTTTTTCTAATTAATCTTTGCCTTTTGTTTCTTCATTGAATGGAATCCCTTGGATCTCAAAAATATATGTAGAAGAATGTATATCATTTCCCGCTTGCTAGGTTGCACGAAAAACGAGAAATAAGGAAACGGAAGTAAAAAAACGCTAATTTCTAAAAATATATGATACAAAATATGAAAAAAACGTGTAAATATAAAAATATATATATAAAGGTATATTTATAAATATTAATTTATATATATATAAAAAATATAATAATTTATAAATATATATTTAATAATTTTAAGTATATATTATAAATATATATATAATTATATAATTATAAATATATACTAAAATAATAATAATTTATAATAATAATAATAATAATAATAATAATTATTATTATTATTATATATAAGGAAAAATGAAATCGAGAGTGAATATTTTTGTTTAGGTGTTAATTTGGGTGAATTGGCTTTTTTTTTTTTTTTTTTTAATTTGGAAACGGGTTTTTAACTTTTTCAAATTATAAAAACATGCGTGAAACGTTTCGGACAAATTTTTATGAGTTTTTAATTAAAAAACGTTTTCGAAACGTGAAAACGTAATTTTTTAAAAGTTTTCGTGCAACATAATCCACTTCAAAGAATGTTTATCATCAACATTAACTAACTAAATTTTCTTTCTAGCAAATTAACATAGAAAAGCTAAAACACCATTTCTAACTAGAGATTCCATCAATAAAAATTTAACAAAATTTTTTATTTGAATCCCATTAAATGAGAAGAAGAGTTTATTTTAGGAGGAAAAATTATTTCAATTGTCTATTATGAGACTGGTATGATATGAACGCAAGACTAATACAATATATATCAAATATATAATGGATTGTAGACTGATTGATTTATAAATGAATTTGAATTTGAAAAATATTAATTTTTTAAAATTTAATTATTTTTTAAAGCTTAATTCGTATAATTTGTAATCTAATTCATAAATAGATCTCATAATGTATGAACTTAATTTTAATGGCTATATAAATTATCTAGTTCATCCAAAAAAACAAACAGTAAGTTTTTTTTTTTTTTTTAACATAAAAGAAAGAATCGAATCTGAATTTATTATTTAAATTATATATGTACTTATTATTAGACTATGTTTTACTGTATACATAAAAAGAAAGTTGAAACACCATTTTCATGGAAATTTCATTAAATTGGACCTGCCGACCAGGTACATATATGGACAAGTCAACAAAATGCCTTTGTTTATCACCATTGATTAAGGCAATGTTAGTTCTCCGTCTTCCTCTTAGATTTTTTTTTTTTTTTTTAAGTTGTCTAATGGTCATTAGATAAATAATTAAACATAGGGTAAATTATTATTTTGTCTCTATTTTTTTATTAAATTTATTATTGAATCCCTATTTTTTTAGAAATAAACTAATAGATTCCTAATGTTCCATTCTGTTTACTGTTTAGTCTCTACGTCCACAATTTTGACATATTTCATATGTACAAAAGAATATTAAAAAAATATTTTAATATTTTTTTTAAGGAAAAAGAAGATATTTCATTAAATAAAAAGATATTTTAATCATCTAATCACCAACTATACTTAGAAAATCTACATAACTTCTTGTAACATCAATCAAATAAAAAAAATATCATATACTGTGAGACCTCGCCCGAGTACCGGTCCGATCCGCTAAAGGAATCAAAATGTTCATTTGGGTTTGAACTCACGATGGAGCCCCCGAGTTCAGATTGATTGATTTTGAAAATTGATTTAGAGTCGCCACCTTACTTTATTTTTATTTTGGAAAAATATAAGGTAGAAACTCATTAATGACTCCAATTATTTATCCCAAGGAAAAGTGCACTAGCCCTCGATTTACCAAAGATGATTCGGGGACTAGATTTTTGGTTTATTTTAAAAATAAAGATTAGTTTGACAATTTTAATACTAAACAGCTTAAAATTAATTTCATGAACAAATATAATGCATGAACAATTAAGATATGCATGATTATTCATTCATTACAAATATAAAGTAAAAAATAAATCAAAACAAATGTAATAAACAAATATTAATTACAATGAAACCAAACCAGGGGATACTTCCTCTAGCCCTTATGGGATTCTAGGAAAGTCACACATTCCCCAAACTAAATTACAAATAAAATCAATATAATAAACTAAAAGAAATTAAATTAAAGTGAAGAAGGTGATGAGGGGAGAAGTTGGTTGATTTTAATT
>CATKHJ010108564.1:0-28752 GCA_949750685.1 Vernicia montana | reverse complement strand
TGATTATTTTATAAATCATGTATATATATATATATATATATATATATATATATATATATATATATATATATATATATATATATATATATTACTTAGTATCGCGCGGTTAAATTATTCTCATAAGAGACCATGATTGTTAGTGATAACTATTAAGAGAAAGGGAGAATCTTTTTGTGAGATACCACAATAATTTTTGATGGGTCACACACCTAATAAGGAGAAGAGAACTCGAACTCAAAACTTTTTCCTAAAGAGAAAAACTCCTTACCACCAAGCTAGACTCTTGATGGTAATATCATTAATTTGTCAAAAGTTATATTAGAAAAAGAAAGATTGTTAATTCTCCATTATATAGCCAATAATATTATTTTAATTTATAAATTTTTGATAAAAAAAATTAGTGTTTTAATCTAATGGTAATATAATAATAATTAGTGATATTAAAATTTCTTTTCAAACACTTGAAAAAAAGAGGCACACTAAAACCTAAACTAATAGTAAGTGCAGTGGCAAATTTAGGACATTTATAAAATTGGGTCCATGTCACATAAGCTAAACAAGAAGTGATTTTTTATTTTTTAAAAAAATGATTTTTTATTTTATTTGTATATAAGTACTTATTTTTTTAATTTTTTTATCGATTTTTCTAACGAGTGCCCTAAGGCACTAATTAATAACAGTTATTTCAAACAATATATGTTTATAAAATAATTATTTTAGATAAATATAATTAAATTAATATAAAAATAAGTTGAATGAGAAAAAATTAGTAATTTTAATAGAGATGTATTTTACCAAGTTGTCAAACCTGGACCGAAAAACTCATGAACCGGACCATTGACTAGTCCGATTTAGATAATAAATCTTCTTTTACATAAAATCAATATAAACCTTTTGAACTAGATGAATAACCGATGAATCGATCAATCTGATCACATTTTTGTTCGATTTCAAGTGTAATTAGAAAAAATGTATTCCCAGAGGTTGGAAGAGAAGACATTTCAAAAGTCTTCCAATTGTTATCCACTATACCAAGTGGAGATTTTATTTTATTTTTTTTCTCAAATTTAATATTTAATATTTAAAAATAATTTAATTATTTATCTCCTTTCAATTTGATAAATTATACTATTAAATTTTTTAAAATAAAATAATTTGACCCAAAATAAAAATTTTGAGTTAATTTGCTGGTTTCGGATTGGGTCTACAATATTTTAAAAAAAAAAAAATATTTTGAAAATAAAATTTTCAAATGTAATTTCAAAATAATTTTTTTTAAAAAAAAAGATAAGGTTAATTATGATATATAATATATCATGCAAGAGTTAATTTATTTTTAACTCTCAAATCTAATAATATTAAGTATTCTATCAAAATATTTTATTTATTTTTAAATATATGCAAATTAGGTTCTTAAGCCTACGGATATCCAATCAAAACTTATTTTTTATTCATGCATATAACATAGTAAATCAATTAGTGTCAATTTTTTATTTATTTTTATCCATGAATTTTCTCTGAAATAACACTCATATTCAATAAAAAGGAAAATTAAATTTTAAAAAAATTAAACTGAGTGCATAATGATAAAAATTAAAAAATAATTTGCAGCGAGAAACAAAATTAATATCATAATACTTTTTTCTAAATGAAAATACTTGAATTTTATTTATAAAATTTTTTTATTATAAATTTATATCAAGTCAAGCAGATTAGATTTCGAGTTTGGTCATAAGATCGGATCATCAAGTTTGAACCGTTTAAATTTGGGTCATTTCGAGTTGCATTCTAATTGAGGCAAATTTATGGATTTTTGCCAAATAGGCAAATTTATGGATTGGATTTGAAGGAGTGGATTAGAGACAGGTCAAGATTTATCAGCTCTGATCAAAATTAAGTTTTTCTTTCTTTCCTTTTTACCTTTTGTGGTTAGGCCACCATGGTTAGGTAATAATTATAAACTACTGGCAACCATAGAATCACTTCACAAAGTGGACCATTTAAACAAAAGATCAGTCGGAAGATATGAAAAGGATAACAATTAATAAGTTTTTAGATTAGTAATATCGTACTGGAGTTAAATTATACCCGTTGTTTCTAAACTTATACTCTTATTTTACCGTTGTCCCTAAATTTTAATTTGTAACGATAAAATTCTTTAACTTCAATTTGATTGCAATAATTGTCTCTGAGAGTTTTTCGGCCATTAACTTGCTGAAAAATCAATGTGGCATCCTAATCATCAATTTTAAATTTTTTCACTCTTCCCAACACATCCACGTCAAATTTCACTATCTTTGACCTAAACTATTCCACGCGCTTCACTTTCTCAATTAAAATAATCATTCAGCCCCCTAAACTCTCTCCCTCTCCTCTCTCTTGACATATCCATGCCCACCGCCACTTACCACCTCCATTCATCGCCCTACCAGCTGTCGTTCGCCATTAAACTCCGGCTAGACCCTCTCCTCCATCTCCCCAATTATTTGGCAATACCCATTTCACTTAACACCGATCGAGAATAACAATTTGAAAAGAGAGAAAATCATTCGCTCAGTTGTCATCGCTAGAACTCACCCTTGCCAACTTTTTCTGGCCAATTTGACACTAGAATCGAACTCCCCAACCCCAAAAACCCTTGGACGAAGAAGACTAGCTGTTGACGTCTCCTCCTTGTTGTGGAACAGAACTCGCAGGCGTCGAAACTTCTCGCCGTCAATTAGAAGAATCTGGCGACTTCTAGGCAAAACCATTTGTACTTTTAGACTCCTCGTTTCATGATCTACACGTCGGTGTCCTCGGATTGCATTTCCATCGCCGTTGAATTTCTGGTAACCGTCGCCGTCGCATTTTCGTTTCTGTGTATATATATATATATTTTTTTTTTTGCTTTTTGCCTTTTCTTTTTGTTTTGATTATTGATTCATTTTGTTGATTTTCTTCAAAGATTTGATGAAGAGGAGGTCTGATTTGTTAACTTGAGGATTCCTTGAACTAAATAATTTGCGTTTCTAATTTTACTAATTTTTGGTGAATTTTTTGGTGATGAAAATGGTTGGATTTATGGGTGGAAATGGTGAAGAGAAATGGGGAAGAGAGAGAATGGAGAGAGAGAAGAGAGTGCATTATGATGTGGATGCGTTGGGAAGAGTGAAAAAATTTAAAATTGGTGATTAGGATGTCACATTGATTTTTCGGAAAACTAATAGTCGGAAAACTCTCTCAGGGACAACTGTTGCAATCAATTGAAGTTGGAGGATTCTATCGTTACAAATTGAATTTTAGGGACAATGATGAAATAAGAGTATAAGTTCAGGGACAACGAGTACAATTTAGCTATCGTAGTGGTATTTACATATGTGAGTTGATGATCTTAAGATCTTCAAAAAAGGATGATGGGTCTTTTTTGTATGGGCTTGGGTTTAGGATAGTTTCTTAGACTTGCAAGATTGGACAAATGACATCAAAGTACCAATCTTGGACTTGGCAAGGTCTTTTTAATGCTTAAATCAATGGCTTGAATTCTTAGGGTTCTCAAGGAAGAATATGATCAACTTTAAGAGAATATTTTAATGGAAGAAAGATGTGAGAAATTGTAAAGAGAATCTAAACTTGTTAGTAGTTGAGAATTTTAGTTTATACTCTCAATCATGTCTCGTTGGATCAAGTTAGGAGACATGTGCCCTTATCACAGAGGTGGATGAGGTCATATATCACCCAGAGGGACATTCTAGCCGCCGGCCATGTCAGGTTCCTTCTATCACCCTGACTATTACACGAGAAGAGCACTGTCAATACCATGCAACGTGCCGTTATGGGTTATGACGCTCTGAACAGTATGTCTTACTTGGTAGTCAAGACAGGTTTGTCCTGTTGCGCCTGGCTGGTTAATTGGAGAGTGAGGAGGATTGTGAGGTTCGACCTTTAGAAGCTGCTTGAGGTGTTGCCAGTGAGGGGTGGTGGATCGAGCTTGGAGCCTCTATCAAGGAGCTCGAACTCGAAAGTGCTAGAGCTCAAAAGTACTTTTATGTGAATAAAGTCTTTGATCTTGCTATCCTTGAGCTACAGTCTCTTTGGACCTTTGTTTATCGCAGTCCAAGCCCATAAGATTCATTTGTTCAAGGTTGAACTTAAGAAGCACGAGATCCAACCTTATATTTTCATATTTATTCCTCATCATGAGTTATTGAATCTAATTTCATTAATAGCTAAATTAACCCAAAATATATATGAAATAACCAAGAAGAATGAAGGAAAAATCCTTTGTGGTATGTAATAACTGCATGGAAGGAAGAGGTTGACCGTCCACATGGGTCATATAAGGAGTGCGAGTCAACTTCCCTCAAGAGTCGTTCTATTTACATTGGCAAAAAAAAAAAAGAAAAAAAAAGGAGTTCTATTTCTGCAACTGTATAGAGACATGGTAGGAAACTAACTATCTCTTTCTTCTGTTTTTTTTTTTTTTTTTGCCTGAGTATCTCTTTCTTCTGTTTTTTCCTTTATAAATTAAATCTCTTAGATGTGTTAAAGACGACTAGTTAATTAATTTGTTCCTGCTGCTTGAAGATTTCTCAAGCCAAAAGGTACGGCATGCAAAACTTAATTGGTCATAATTATCAGTTCTTTAATTTCTGCAACTAGTTTATAACTAAAATATTTGCACGTATTAACAGTTAATTCTGCTATTTTCTTATTAATTATTGGGTTTTCATAGTCACGTCAGTGTTTTGAGCTTCATCCTGAGTAGAGTGGCAAATGAATGGTTTGGGTGGGTGGCTGTGTGTTGGATATAAGCAGGACATATCTTAAATTACTCATTTATCTATTTATAATTCATTTAAAATTTATATGGATATTTAAATTCATATAACTCACATAAATCTCTACCCACTCATTCATCCAATTATTCTTAGTTTAATTATTTTTAATATATTTTTTTTGAGAAAAAATATTTTTAATATATTATATTATTATAGACCATATTTTTATTTAATAATATATTTTTCAATTTAATAATTATTTTTATATATTCTAATATTATTATTTAACATATTTTTGTTATGTATTTTTTGTATTTGAGTCTTGATTAATGAAATTTATTTTCTATAAAAAAAAAAAGATAAATTATAAAAAAAATTTAACTTTGAGTAGGCCAACTACTAATAACACTTTGCACATTAAAATACATTTGCAGTACCATATCCAATATAACCAAACTCATATAAATGAAGGTCATTTTTTTTTATTGAGGCTCAAAATATTTCTTTTTTTTTTTTTTTAAATATTTGTCGAGAGTTATTCAACAGTACACAGGCTATAATTTAACATTTTTATATAACTTTAGTATATATATATATTACACAATTATCATCTATAAAATTTATTAATATTATTATATGTATATTTCATATTTCATATCTAATAGAGCATAAAACAATCATGTTATGAATCAACAAAATTTAATATAATAAATTATTGATATATATTTAACACTGCTTTAAAACAGAATAAACTTTAGTTCTGTGTAAAAAGTTTTTCTTCCATTTTAACCTTATATATAATTTCACGTATCTTTTCGTTTTTTTCAATAAATATAAATTTGCGTTTGACAGATTTATAATATTTAATTAGTATTTTTCTTTTATAAATTTTTAACTTTTTTTTATGGAAATTTTCAGTTTTTTTTTTTTTTTCATGGAAGTATTGATTCTCTAAATATAAGAATTATTATTATTGATATATGAGATGGATGATGAATATTTCAATATGCTCATTTTTATATTTGTGAAAATTATAATTATTATTTATATAGTTTGTAAAATTTTATATCTTATTTGTGATTAATCATATAATTTATTTTTTATGAATAAGAAATTTTTAATAAAAAAAAACTTTGGCTTTTTGTTATTTTTCAATTGTTAGTTGAAATTATATTGTCAAAAGTAAATTGACTAAAAAAATACTTATACATAGAAAAAATCAATAATATCAAATTAATATTTAATTATTTATTAATGAATATCCATACTTAATGTAACCCAACTCATATAAATGAAAGTTATTTTTTTATTATCCTTTTATAATTCATTTAACTTTTATATATTATTTATTTATTACTCATATTCATATAAATAAGAGTAGATTAGGATCAATAAATAGATATTGGTGGAATTTGTCAATCTAATCCTCAGACGTTACCTCCACCAACTTATGAACTTTAATTAGGATTTTTTCCTCCGAAGAATTAGGAATATTTCAATTGTTTGTAATTATAGAGTTATATATATATATATATATATATATATATATAATTGGTATTAAGTACCAACACATATTTTTCGTTGGCCGTAATTAATGTTTGTCGTAATAAAATGAGAGTTGCATTATATTTATTGAATTATTTTTCTTTGGTCAGTAAAAAAAACTTTAAATAATGTAATGATAATTACACTAAAAAAGACATATATTATTCATTACATTTTTTCATTTGTTATTTTTTTAAAATAATAATATTTTTGGATGATCTATTTTTCTTTTTGTGTTGTTACAATAAATTTTTTTTTCAAACAGTTGTTTTTTGCATGACTTTTTTTTTTCAATAATTTTTACGAACTGTTTTTTTTTTAAACAATTTTTTAGGACCTATTTTCTTTTTTCTTTTCAACAATTTTGGAATATTTTTAAATTCTGTTTTTTTTTAGAATATTTTTTTGCATGTCTTTTTTTTATTAATTTTTTTATGAACTGTTTTTTTTACAACAATTTTTTTTGAATGGCATGTTTCTTTTTTTTTTATAACAAATTTTTTTAAGGACTTTTTTTCTTTTTTTACAACAATTTTTTAATGAATATTTTTATTATAATAAAATATTTTTTTATGACATTTTTACTCTTACTTATTTATATAACTCTTTACCTTTTTTCTTTTGCAAACATAATTTTTTTAACTTAAAACTAATAAAATTCAACCAACCGAAGTATTTTTTATACTTTCTTTTTATCATATTAATTTTAATATAATAAGTATAATTTTAAAAAATAATATCATATTTTTATAATTATAAAATAATTAATTATTTTAATTATTACATTACATAATATTCTATTTGTATTTCTAAATAAAGTAATGTAATTCACATTATATTACTTTTAATTAATATACCACCTTTGTTATTGTTATTATTAGGATAAAATATTATTTTGTTTCTAAAATTTAACCTAATTAACGAAATAATCTCTCTATTTTGAAAAACTAACTAAATTGTTTATGAGATTTTGTTTTCATAAACAAAGTGGTCATTTTATCCAATTTTTTTTTATAAATTTCATTAAAAAAAAATAAATAATAAAAAATAAAAAAAAATTAATACTTAAAGTAACCATCTCATCTTTCTCTCTCTTTCTCTCTCTCATATTCAACCACCATTACCAACCACTAATCAAACCATCATCATCATCACTAAACTCCATTAAAAAGTTTTTTCTCACTATGCTCCAAACATCAATTCTTTTCAATTCCCTCCATAAAATCCCAACCATACACCACCATCATCATCATCATGAATAGGGATGACAACGGATCGAATTTGAACTGATTTTGTAAAATTCAAATCTGACCCATTTAAAAAATAAAATATTCGTCCCGTTTCGGATAAGGGCAAGTATATCCGTTTATATTTCTTTTTTTATTTTTTTCTCTTCAAAATTTTTTTTAGTGTTATTTTCTCATATATATATATATATATATATATATATATATATATATATATATATATATATATATATATATATAAATATCCATACAATATTTATATTTCACATAAAAAATAAATTTTAAATTTTAAAAAATATATATAAATTAAATACATATAATATTTGAAAAAATAAAAAATATATATAATATATATAATTGGTTCGGGTTCGAGTTGAGTTATACTATTATCCGAACCCGATCCGGGTATAAATTAAAAAAATCCACTCCACCCCATTAACTAAACGGGGTAGATAGTCGGATTATGTATCTGGTGGGACGAATAAAATTGTCATCCCTAATCATGAAAATTTTTTTGGAATTTTTCTTTGCATGTAACTAAAAATAAATTTGGAATTTTTCTTCATCTCTGTGTGAGAAAAAAATTTTCTTGTGTTTTCTTACAAACCAAACACCGTTTTTTTTAGTTTATGTAACAATTTTTGTTTTTTTTTTGTTTTTCAATTTTTTTTTGTATGGTAGAGATGGAAAATTTAGACTTAAATAATGGTCATTTTATATGTTTTTAACAGATTTTTTTATGAAATAATCAATTAGTTACCGAAAATAAAATTTCAAAATTATTTAATTAATTTTTCAAAATAAAAGAATTATTTCGTTAATTATATTAAATCTTAGCCACGACATAGTATTTTACCTTTATTATTATTTGTTTTTCACTATAATAGCATTTATCTTCAACTTGTCATTGACTACATTTTTAAATATTTTTAAAAAAAAGTTTTGACAATTACCCACTATTTTAATATTAATCATAAGATGGTGAATATTTCACAAGAAGTTGATCTCTTACATTTTAAATTAAATTATACTTTGATTTTTAAATTTTATATTAATTTTTAAATTATCATATTATAAAATATTTTAATTTTTAAAAATTTAAAAATAATTAAAATTAATATATATAAATATAAGAAAAACTGCTGGTAACTCCTACCACCGAATTATTCTTTAGTATTGGGAAAGGATTCCAAAAAAATCTATTCAAGGGAGGTTAATCGAAGGTACCTCCCTTCCAGGTTTTAAAAAAGAAAAAAAAAAAAAAGAAAAAAAAAAAGGACTTTTCAAATATTCAATTCTATAAATAACCTATAGAATCCCAATTCCCATAGCACATGGAATTTTGATGAGGTTACAGAACCTGTTCTTGCATCTTCATCATTTCCTTTTATTGGTCTTTCAAAAGTTATATATATGAATACATGCTTGTGATTTTGTGTATATAAATGAGATGGGAAATTGTAATCCAGTTTCCAAGGTTTGAAGTTATTGAATTATTGCCCTTTATCTGTTTGATGATATGCCTCAATAAGTCAAGACTGATCTATAATGTAATTGGTTCAGTTTTGCTTCTCATGTCATTGGGTTGGTGTAAGCATATGTAAGCATATGGTGTAGGCAAGATTACTCTAAAACTTGAATGACTTCTTTTCTTTCTAGTTAGTCTTTCCCATTTCTAGAATGTCTTTGTATTGAATTCTATTTGGCATATTCTTTCAGGTTGCATCAGTAAAATTTCATTTTTGGTTAAGAACATGCCATCAGCAACAAGATTGATGTCCATGAAGGAGCAGATAGTCCCTGAAAATGGAGCTGAACAGGTTGGATTGCTTGATGCAAATGACGACTTATATGATGGAGTTGTCGTAGAAATGGATAAGGAGTACATGGACTCCAACATTTTTGTTCCTTTACTTAGAGCTTCCATTTCACAATGGAAGCAACAGGTACTTCTTTATCTTCTCGTTTTATTCATAATTTGTCCTATAGCCACTTGATTATCATTATTCTAATTAGCTTATGTATTTCATTAGGGGAAGAGAGGTGTTTGGATCAAATTGCCAATTCAACTTTCTCATCTAGTATATCCTGTAGTTCAGGTAAATACATCATATTAATATATTTTGTGATGTTGCTGGCATATGATATAGAAGTGTTAGATTTTTAGATCATGTTTGGTTCAGTAGTTGCAATCAACTATTGGCAATTGGCTATTAGTGACCAATAGTTAATTGTTAAACGTTGGTGACCGGCTACTAATAGTTAAAAGTTCAAATACTAATGGCTAGTTTCAACTGTTTCAGTTATATTTCTATAGTTGATCCCTAGGTTTTGAAATGCTATTTCCAATCATTATGCTTACCAAATATCCTAAACCAACGGTTCAAAGCTCGAATGATAAACCAAAGTTTTCAACTGCTCATCCAAGCACTCCCTTAATTTTTTACCCTTAAAAGGATGGGAGAGGAGACTGTTGAGGAAGTAATTAATTAGAAAATCATGTATTGGCTTATTAAATTGTGTTTAGTAATCATGTTCTGTTAATTGTGCAGGAAGGATTTAGGTACCATCATGCTGAACCGGATTACTTGATGTTGGTGCGATGGCTACCTAGTACTCCTGATACTCTTCCAGTAAATGCTACACATCGAGTGGGTATTGGAGCATTTGTAGTGAATAATAATGGGGAGGTATATTCAAAGGTTCTTGTCAATTAATATCAACTTTCAATGAAATAACCTGTCTTTTCTGAACTTTTATTTTTCAAATTCGCTATGCTATGTAATGTGTATGACATTTGTGGCTTGGTAGCTATGATTTCTAACTTTGAAGTGAAATTGTTTCATTTTTTAGGTGCTTGTAGTTCAGGAGAAGGGTGGTGGATTCAAAGGTACAGGATTATGGAAACTACCTACTGGGGTAGTCAATGAGGTGAGCATAATAATAGGAGTGTAGTTTGTCTGTGTTTTATGATGCTTTCCGATAATAAACTGAAAATTTTACATTGGCAGGGAGAGGATATCTGTAAAGCTGCAGTTCGGGAGGTTAAAGAAGAAACTGGAGTAAGTGATAAATTAGACTAAAAGAAAAATGAATATGACTTGGTGTGACTACTATACCCTAGAGTTAATCTATTGTTACTGTTAATACTCTAGTGTTTTGCTTTAAAGTTATAGTGGCCGATACGTAAATCTAAGATCTTTAATCTTTATTTTGTATCAGATTGAGGCAGAATTTGTGGAAATTTTAACATTCAGGTACAAAATCTGTGTTATTGAAACTAACACATCATGCATCTCTAGATTTTGGTGCAATATATGGAATGTTAATTAGTAGTCTTCCTTGTGACCATGATAAAAAAGTTATCTATTCCAAAATCCATAGTAGCATGTACATTCAAGGTTCTGATATAGCTAGCGTCCTTAAGTTTTGATCTATCCATACTCATTTTTATTGTTTATTATTATCCACAGGCAAAGCCACAACTCATTCTTTAGCAAATCAGATTTATTTTTTGTTTGCTTGTTACGACCGCAATCCTTTGCAATCCAAAAGCAAGATTCAGAGGTTGAGGCAGCCCAGGTACCATTTCCGTTTTTCTTTTTTAGCATATCGATGGGATTGAATAACCTATTGATCATAGAATACTTCATTGGTTCCTTGACCCATGAAAAAGATGATTCTTATGGAAAGGGAGATTATTGGATACACCTAGTGCACATGATTTTTTTTTTTTTCTTTTTTAAGGATATGTTATGACGAATTGAATGAATGAATATAAAAGTTAATGAACAAAAACAAAAAGTAACTTGCAGGAAAAATGTTTTTTAAAATGTAATTATTAAAAGTGAATAAATTAATATAGGAAATGAATAACTTTTATAAAAATTGTATAAGAATAAATTAATATGCTAAATGGGTCCTTACAAAAAACAATCATTACAGGATTGTAGTGTCATAATGATTGACTATATCCTTGTCATATAATGGGATCAATTCCTACTTGCTTGTTTGATTGGGTAAAAGTAAAGGAATTATAATAAGTTGGATTTTACAATACTTAGCTAGTCATTTTGATTGGGTTATCCTTCTTATTATGGTTATTTATGTTACTTATAATTGATCAGTGTGGAACTACCCACACACACTTTATATGTTTAACAACTTTTAAATAATATTCCTCTTAAATTAGATTCAATCCTTGATCACAAACCAAGATAAAACTAGGAAAAGTTAGGAATTCTTATTTTATAAGCCCAATTAATGGAGGAGTTTTAGTTTTGTTAAAAATATAATGGTAATTTTGTTTGTTTCTTATCTTTCTTTTTCTCAGTGGATGCCAATTGAGGACTATGTGAATCAACCATATAACCAACAACACCCAATCTTCAAGTATGTTGCTGAAATATGCAAAACTAAGTCACAGATGGACTATGTTGGGTTTTCTGCAAGACCTGCAGCCACAGCTTCTGGTAAAAATACCTACTTGTACTTCAATAATAAGGATTTCAGCAAATTATAAGACCTTTAGGATACATTTGATATGATGTGATGTAATGAATTATGTAATATAATGAAAAATGTAATATAATGAGGATGTAATGTAATGAACTATGTATCAATCAGGTGTGATTTGGTTAGTTTTCTCATCTCCTTTAAGGGTGTGGAAAGTGGGAGGCTTAAGGTTCGAGTCTCTCAAATCACAAAGAGTTGTTACCAATTTTGTGAAATATGTTAAAGGGGAGGGCTACTCCTTGTTGTGTAGCCTATTTCGGCCCATTGGGTTTCCATTGAACAAAAAAAAAAAAAAAAAATTGTAATGAACTATGTAATATAATGAGGATGTAATGTAATGTAATAAAATAAATGAAAATTTTTACAAAATAATCATTTAATGCAATGATTAAATGTATTCTTATTCTATTTGAAAGTATGAATGGATGGCAAATATAGTTCCTTCTCTCTCTCTTTGCTCCCTTCGCTAGGGTCTCATATAGGAATACCCTCCGGTGGCTTCGACCACCGGAGGGGATACCTTTTTTTCATTTCTGTTTCTTGTTCTTCTTTGTTTAAATATTATAATAATTTGGCTAAGGTCCTTGGATCCTTTTTGTCTCTTGTATACATCGGTCTTGTTTCTCTTGTTATTTTGTTTTTAATCTGTTCTGGTGGCAGTTCATCTGCCATGGTGGAACCAGACTATGCCTGGCTCTCCCATCGTCTTCATCTTTTGTGGTTTCGTTTATGGATGGACGATGGTGGATAGGAAAAGAGATATTTGCAATCGGAGGCGAAGTTTTCTGCATCAATGGTCTTCATACCTTGTTGAGCTCCTTTTCCATTGCTAGAGGATTTCCTTTGTTCCGGCTATGGCAACTTCGGTTGTGGAATGTCAATCAATTATCCATGCAAATCTTGGCAATTTACATATTTTTAGATTTGAGGTGGGCATACTTTTGGCTCCAATAGTACAAGATCCTTCAGTTTGGTCTAGCTGCAACCCTGATCTTCTTGGTGTTTTTGTTCTTCCCTCGGTCACTGGCGGCAATGAAGGTTGGACAAGTAAAGGGTTCTGGAAAGGAGAGGGCAGAACAGGGATTGAATGGAAATTTTACAAATTATGTAGGCCATTGGGCCATGTTCTCACCAGACACAGATTTTGGTGTCTGTGCTTTCTTAGGCTTGAAGCCTACTGTTAAAACCTCTTTGTTGGGTAGTATTGTTTTGGACAATAGGTCCATTTTTGTATTTCCTAGCTGGGCTTTCTTGAGAATTGTACTTCTAATTCATACTGATTTGGGCATTAAGCCCCTTTAATGAGATTTATCTACTTCCTTTGGCAAAAAAAAAAAAAAAAAAAAAAAGGAAAGTATGAGTGGAATAATCATTAAATGACTAAAAATTGCATGTATTATCCATTACATTGTATGTGAATTTTATGAATTGTATGAAAAAGGCATGTATTGCCATTATACTAAAAAAAAAAGCTAATACATACATAAAATTCAAATAAAACATTGTTTGTATGTGAATTTTATGAAATTTGGAGTATTTATATATTAATTATAATTTTTTCTTTTATTTTTAAAATTATTAAAATTGAAAACAAAAAAGATAAGAAAAAAAAAACAGCGATTAAGTTAGCATTTTGTTAACAACATGCACCCAAAAACTATATATTTGATATAACATGTAGTATCAAGTTTATCTTAATAATAAGGATACGTTTAGCAGGTTGTAATGGAATATAATATAATATAATATAATCAAATGTATTTTTAGTATAATGTTTATATTAAAAATACATTACATTTTATTATGGTCTACCAAATGTATTCTAAGTGAATTACGGGCCTCACCCTCTTCTTATTATAAATTAAAAAAAGAATTGATATATGGCCTTATAGTTTGTATTTGGACGTAGTTAAGATCAAGTCATTTGGATGAAATGATTTTCACCTAAAGAAATATCATTGTTTGATCAATTTAATTGTTGATTTTATTGGATTTTGAATATTTCAATGGTTTTTCTTCAAAATCAATTGTCATAGCTTTTTATTTTATTTCTCCCAAATCAATGGATAACTTCAGTTTTAGTTTTAAATCATCAATAATTCAATTGTTCATTTGTTCCTTCACATTTTTCCCCTCAAAACATAACAGTTTAATTAGGGTTGGAGTATGATAAGGAACAAAATATACCGACCTAGGTAGTAAAGTAAGTTGGGCTCGGCTTAATCCAATATATTTAAAATCCCAATAAAGGTAAAAGTCAGACCACCATGGGACGAAATTCGTTTCCATATAGGAAGCAAAAAACATGCCAAATGCCATTCCAAATCCGAACTGGTCAAGGAAATCTACATTTAATTCATGTAAGGACTTATACTCTATAAATACCTCAAGAAAACGAAACTCCAAGGTACATATATTTTTACGTATACACAAAACAAGGAAAAATACTTTTGTCCTTAATCTTCTCAAAATTGAATCAATCATCTAATTTGACCGTCGGAGTGGCATTACTAGGCACTCCGCCTAGCCCACTTGACTCTTGTTTCTTCTTACAGGTCATATCAGCTTGCAATCAAAGTTCAAGTAAGGTAAAACTATTCCACTTTGACTGTAATTAGCTTCATCAAATTGGCACCGTCTATGGGAAATACGATTAATCATAAAATCTTTCCTAAATATTCTTAAATTCCGTGACCTATAGAAGAATTTTAATCAAAAGAATGGTTTAATTAGAAGATAATGATAATAAAAATCGGGAAAGCCTTCCCAGAGATCTTAGAAATTCCCAGATTCACCCAGGGGTGGAAAACCATGCTGAAACTCATATCACTCTGCCCGGACGAACCTCAAATGCTAATGTAACAACTACTCTGCAACAATTAAGTGTCATAGTCCCAGTTCAAGGTGGGAATCAGTCTATCCTATTAACTCCTAAAGCTGTGTCGGCTTTGCAGTTGTTGCTGAGCACCCTGCAAACCCCTCAAACCACTTCAGCTATCAATGTTCAAGCAAATACCGAAGTAATACCAGGAGTAGATCTTACTCGAAGGCTCGACTTCGGAGAAATATCACCAGAGGCACGAAATCAAGATCGTGCGATTGAAAAAAGTAGGGAAAGAGTAAGATCATAGATAGTCAGACTTGGCGATCATGCTGAAAAAGAAAATCCTAACCAGGGGCGAAGTGATCAAGCAGCTAGCAAAAACTGAAGCAAAGAATGCCAGCCTCGGCGTTCGAATAGAATTGATCCGGGTAGCAAAACCAAGGAAAGGAGACGATCCAAGAAAAGGGACAGAAGGGAAGGAGAATCTCTCTCCGAGTCTTCCAGTTACGAGGCCACCAGCCAAAAAAAGGATGAGGAGATAAGAGAGACCCTTAAAAAGTACTTAGAAGAAATTGCTGAGGATAAGAATAAAAATTCCCTAGATAAGAATCTAAAATTGGCTTTAAAATCTCCTTTCACTAGGTCCATACAAGAATATAGAATGCCTAGCAAATTCAAACCCCCAAACCTGAAAAAATATGGTGGCGAAATTGATCCAAGAGCCCATATTATGGATTATAAACATGCGGTAGAATTGCAGGTAGGAAGTGACGAGGTCCTATATAGAGCTTTCAGAGGATCTCTAGAAGGAGCAGCCACCCGGTGGTTCGATGGCCTGGAAGAAAAAAGCATTACTAACTTTGGGCAACTCGCTACTCAATTCATGCAGAGATTTGCAGCTAGTATTCTAGTAGAAAAACGAACGCAAAGTCTCGAGGCCGTAACACAAAAGGAAGGAAAGCCCTTGAGGGATTATGTAGCTCGATTCAACAGGGAAGCTCTAAAGGTCACACAGATCGACCACCCCAGGGCAGTAGAGGCTCTATAAAATGGAACCTTCCACAAAGATTACTTCAAAGCGTTGTGCAGACATGCACCTTGTACCCTGGAAGAAGCTATGGTCATTGCTCAAAAATATATTAGGCAAGATGATGCATATTCTTTTAATCAGTTTGCTAAAAAAAGGAGGGTAAGTGAGAACCCTAAAGTAGAGAGTAGAACTAAGAAACAAGAAGAGCCCAGTAGAGAAAACAAAAGAGGCAGGAGTGAGAAGAGCAAACCACCTTATACCTTGGACTTGACCAAATTGACTCCACTAAATGCGAGCCCAACAGAAGTGTTTGCAACTTTTAAAGATCAAGATATTTGGGCTTGCCCTCAACCAATGTTTACCCCATCAAAATGGCGAAATAAAAAAAAATATTGCCTGTTTCACAACGCTTATGGTCACAATACAAATGACTGCAGGCAATTACTGGAAGAAATCGAAAGATTGATCAACCAGAGGTACTTGAAGAACTTCGTGAAGGGTAATCAGGGCGAAGCTAGCAAAGACAAAGGGAAGCAAGCTATTAATGATGGGTCAGCAAGAGTTATTAACTGCTTAACAGGTGGACCAGATGAAGTAGTAATGAGCAATAATCAACGCAAGGCCTCCTAAAGGAAGAAAGAAGAACCTGAGTTCATCTTTTGGAATGGATCTCCGATACCGACCAGAAGAGGGGATGGAAGCCAAATTAGACACCCTCACTCAAATCCACTAATAATTCAAACAGTGGTAGCCAATTTCTTAGTAAAAAGAGTGTTAGTGGATAATGGCAGTTCGGTAAATCTGCTCACAACCGAGGCGTATGCAAAGATGGGACTCAAAGAGAGTGATCTAGAGGACATTAGGAATCCAGTTCGCACTCTAGATGGAACGAAAATACCATCAGTTGGGATCGCGAGGTTACCTGTTACAGTAGGTTCTACACCAGATTGTGTTACAGTAATGACAAAATTTGTGGTAGTGAGATTACCACTGAACTACAACATTGTATTTGGAAGGCCTCTCCTTTATGACTTCGATGCATCAACTAATATCAGACAGCTCAAAATGACTATCCCCAAACTAGATGGGGGAGAGATATATGTCTATAGAATGCAAGACAGAGGAGAGCCAGAGAGGAAAAAGTAGAAAAAGGTATCCACCTTGCATCCAGCAGAAGAGGTTACCTTAGTCGAACTAGCATATAAAGTTCCAGAGCAGAGAACCGAACCTGTAGAGAAATTGGAAAAAATACAAATGGGAGGAGAACTATCGAAAAAGTACCTATTGATTAACTCCTCCCTAGAAGACGAACAAAAGCATCGAGCTCGCAAATTTCTAAGAGATCGTCTGTCCATCTTCGCATGGCCCTCAGATGAAATAAAAGGGGTTGATCCAAGCATCATCACTCACCATCTTAATGTCAACCCCTCACATAGACTAATAAAACAGAAGAAAAGGTGCTTCGGTCCAGAAAGGCAAGGTGTGATAGATGAAGAGGTTGAGAAGTTAATGAAAGCTGGATTCATTAGAGAGGTGCAATATCCAGACTGGCTCGCTAATGTAGTACTGGTGAAAAAATCGAATGGGACTTATAGAATGTGTGTGGATTTCACAGATCTGAATAAAGCCTGTCTTAAAGATTCCTACCCCTTACCCATGATCGATAAATTGATGAACTCAACAGCAGGGTATGAATATTTGTCTTCTTTAGATACAAAACAAGGCTATCATCAAATAAGGATGAATTTGGCAGATGAGGAAAAGACCTCGTTTATAACAGAAAAAGGGACTTACTGTTACGTCTCTATGCCTTTTGGTCTTAAAAACGCAGGAGCAACTTATCAGAGACTGGTAAACAAGATGTTCAAAAATCAGCTAGGGAAAATTTTGGAGGCTTATGTATATGATATGATAGTCAAAAGCAAAAGCTTTGAAGAACATCTCAAGGATCTGAACGAGGTAATAAAGGTCATGGACGAGTATGGCATGAAGCTGAATCCAGAGAAGTGTGCCTTTTTTATATAAGGAGGTAAATTTCTAGGTTATATGGTGAGTGAAAAGGGAATTGAACCGAATCCAGACAAAGTGAAAGCAATACTAGAAATGGCAGCACTTGTAATATCAAAGAAGTACAGAAGTTAACAGGAAGAATTATTGCTCTAAGTCGATTTTTGTCTAAATCAGCTAAAAAATACCTTCCTTTCTTCAAAAAATTATGAAAGGCAGCTACTTTTGAATGGACTGAAGACTGCTAATATGCCTTTCATCAACTAAAAACATTTCTCAGTTCAGAACAAGTGCTAAGCTGACCTTTACTAGAAGAAGAAGTGCTCATCTATTTATCTGCCTCGAAACAAGCCATCAGCTTGGTACTAGTAAAAGAAGAGAGATCGGTGCAGAGACCAATATATTACTTCAGCAAAGTTCTACACGGAGCCGAACTGAATTACTCACCTATAGAAAAAATAGCTTATGCCTTTGTTTTATCTGCAAGCACACTAAGGCATAGTAGTAACAGACCAACCGCTACAAAAAATACTTCATAAACCAGAGACATCAGGGCGAATGTTGTGTTGGTCGGTAGAATTGGGTCAACATAGGTTACAATACCGAGCTAGATCAGCCATTAAAGTGCAAGCACTTGCAGATTTTTTGTCAAAATATTCCTTCGGCATCGAAGTCATAGAAGCCAAACCAGAGATAAATACCAGGGGGCCAGACCTGCAAGAACCAAGTTGTGAAGATAAATTAAGCTGGGAATTATTTGTTGATGGGGCTAGTAGTAAAGAAGGAAGTGGCATCGAAATAGTCTTGAAGAACGAACAAGGATTTATGATAAAATATGCCTTAAAACTTGGATTCGAGGCAACCAAAAATATCGCATAATATGAAGCAATAATCCAAGGACTAATGTTCGCAGACTATCTTCGTTTGACATCGCTGAAAGTTTACAGTGATTCCCAGCTCATCGTCAGGCAGATAGAAAAAGAGTTTGAGGCCAAGGACCCTTCCATGATCAAATATTTAGAGAAAACCAGAGAGGTAATTCAGAAAATGGTAGATCGAGGAGTCAAGCTGCAGATTCACAAAATTCCCAGGAACCAAAATAATAAAGTAGATAGCCTCTCAAAACCTGCGGTAACACACCCAGTCGAACTGCCACAGAATATCTTTATAGGGGCGTTGGGACATCAGAGCATTCAAGAAGGAGAAGAGGTAATGGAGCTTAATGAAGAACCAATATGGATGGATCTAATTAAAGCATACCTCGAGAAAGCTGAATTACCACAAGATCCTAAAGAAGCCAAGAAAATAAAACACCGAAGTGCCCACTTCTCTCTTCATAATTGCATACTTTACAAAAGAGCATACTCTCTCCCATGGCTGAGATGCCTAAAACCAAGTGAGGCAGAATATGTCTTGAGGGAAATTCATGAAGGATGTTGTGGAATGCACATCGGTGGAAAAATTTTAGCAGCTAAAGCAATTCGGCAAGGGTATTTTTGGCCTAGAATGAAAGAAGAAGCCATCGCTTTCATTAGAAAATGCCCCTCTTGCCAAAAATTTGAACAAGAAAGACATGTCCCTGCAGTAGAACAAATGCCAATCACTTCCCCATGGCCTTTTGCAAAATGGTGTATAGATATAGTGGGACCATTCCCAACAGCTTCGGGACAGAGAAAATTCCTTTTTGTAGCAGTTGAATATTTCACAAAATGGGTAGAAGTAGAGCCTCTCACAACAATAACAACCAAAAAAGTAATAATTTTTTTTATGGAAAAGTATTGTGTGCAGGTTCGGAGTACCATATTAGTTCGTCAGTGACAATGGCAAGCAGTTCGACAACGCTAAAGTAAGGGTTTTCTGCTCTGGACTCAATATAAGGCAACACTTCTCCTCAGTAGCTCATCCTCAGTCAAATGGACAGACCGAAGTGACCAATAAAATAATCCTTCAGGGATTAAAAAGAAGGCTGGACTCATGCGGGAGAAGCTGGGTGGACGAACTTTATCATGTTCTATGGGCATACCGAACCACCCCAAGACAGCCTACAGGAGAGACTCCCTTTTGTCTAACATATGGCAGTGAGGCTATTATTCTAGTCAACCTCGATTTACCCAGTGGAAGGATCCATTTCACGGATTGTGAAGACAATAACAAAGCAAGAAGACTGGATCTAGATCTGTTAGAAGAACTCTGAGGAAAAGCAAGCATTAGGATGGTTGTTTATAAGCAACGAGCTGCAAGCTACTTCAATCAGAAAGTAAAAGCTAGAAGATTCAGGGAAGGAGAGCTAGTCATGAGGAATCTAGAAGCAACAAGCAAAAGAGATGGAACAGGCAAGCTCACACCTAAATGGGAAGGACCCTTTAAAGTTAAAAGAGTAATAGGTCCAGCCACTTACAAGCTTGTAACAATGCAAGATGACGAAGTTCCACATATTTTAAATATTCAACATCTCAAGAAATTCTATCAATGAAATTAATTTTCTTCCTTAAAAAGATATATATATCTCTCTGTTGAGAGAGTGAAAAATCTAGGAAAGGCTAAGCGAAAGACCGCGAGGCAAAAAAGACCTAGGTATGGCTTGGCGAAAGTCTGCAAGGCAGCTCTCTATTGAGAGAGTGAAAGACCTAGGAAAGGCTAGGCGAAAAACTGCGAGGCAAAAAAGACCTAGGTAAGGCTAGGCGAAAGTCTGCAAGGTAGCTCTTTGTTGAAAAAGTGAAAGACCTAGGAAAGGCTAGGCGAAAGACCGTGAGGCAAAAAGACCTAGGAAAGGCTAGGCGAAAGTCCGCAAGGCAGCTCTCTATTGAGAGAGTGAAAAACCTAGGAAAGGCTAAGCGAAAGTTGCAAGGCAGCTCTCTGTTGAGAGAGTGAAAGACTTAGGAAAGGCTAGGCGAAAGTCCGCAAGATAGCTCTCTGTTGAGAGAGTAAAAGACCTAGGAAAGGCTAGGCGAAAGTCCGCAAGGCAGCTCTCTGTTGATAGAGTGAAAGACCTAGGAGAGGCTAGGTGAAAGTCCGCAAGGCAGCTCTCTGCTGAGAGAGTGAAAGACCTAGGAGAGGCTAGGCAAAAGACCGCGAGGCAAAAAGACCTAGGAAAGGCTAGGCGAAAGTCCACAAGGTAGCTCTCTGTTGAGAGAGTCAAAGACCTAAGAAAAGCTAGGCAGAAGACTGCGAGGTAAAAAAGACACCTAGATAAAGCTATAAAAAAATCAACAAAGTAGTTCTCTGCTGAAAGAACCGAAGTACCTAAATTCACACAAAGTCCCAGAACACGAAGTGACTTTGTAAAAAATAGCATAAATTACTATTAAAGACCTAGCAGACGAAGACAAGGTAATTCTCTACTAAGAGGACAAAAACTTGTCAAAATTATTTACGCGAGGTCGAAGTCAACCAAAGCATTAAAAAGAAACTAAGTTTGTTTTCAAGCTACATAAGTATAAATTTACGAAGTAGTGAAAGAAAATGGAATTGTATTAATTAATGAATTAATTACAAAATGTACATATAAAAAAAAAAAAGAAAGTCATCAACAAGCAGGAGGATGCTGGGAAGAATTTGGAGGAGTTGAAGTGGAAACCAGACGAGCTGAACTAGATGAAGCTGGAGATGAAGCAGAGCTAGCAGGAACAAACATCCGCTTTGACACATGAGCAAGAACCTCAGAGAACTTAGCAGCACAAGCGTCGATGGCCATGTTATAGCAAGATATCACCTTCGCCGCAGAATCCATAGCCAACCAACGCTTATAGTCCGAAGAAGCTAAGAAATCCTGAATGATGGTGTCCTTCTGAGCCTCAACTTTCTTGCGAAGATACTCAGAGCTATTCAGCTTATCTTTAAAATCAGCAATTTTCTTCTCAGCGACTTCAAAATTCCTCATCAACTCAGGGTAATCCTTAACCCGTTCCCCGAGGTCAGATGTTTTAGCTTGCAGCTTCCCTACTCCAGATCGGAGCTCTTCTATTACCTTTTGATGTTCCAGAAGATCAGAATCCTTGCTCTTCACTTCAGCCTTGAAGTCTGCCAACTTGGCATTTAAATTTGCTGATAAACGTTCCAGCTCTTCAGATTTTTGGGTCAAGAGACTCTTGAAGTGGTCTCTCTCCCCTGCCAATTTACTTGCCTCGGCTCGCAAACAGTCCAGCTCACCTCCTTTCTTTTTCTCCTCTTCTAGAGTAGCACGTACAGAGGAAAGTTCATAATTCAGCTCCTTCATTGCCTTTTTATTCTGCGAACGGAGGGATGTGATGATACCATTCTGTTTATTTATTATATCTTGATTGGTGGAGAAGGACCGTCACACCACAGAACGGTACCTTGCGAACTCAGTCAGCTTCTCCCCAAACTTTTTGTTCAGTTTTGTCAACTGAAAAACAAGACAGAAACAAGTACATAAAATAAAATTAGAAATAAGAAGGAAAAGAAGTAAGAAAGGCACCATAAATCAAAAAACATATATACCTCATCAAGAGTTGCTTCGGAGTTCACCAGCAGCTGCTCAGGAAAAGCAAACTCCATAACAAATAAAGCCTCATCCATAACAGGTTCGGTGGTAAACGAAGTCCCGATATTCAGGACATCCCCATGAGGAAATGAAGTCACGAGCTCGATTAGAGGTAGCTCAGATTCCCTCACTTCGATCTCATTAGTTCCAAGAATTGGGACAACTTCAATTTCTAAAACATCAGGGACTTCGTCTACCACTGGATTCCGCACAACCTCCACATCTTCCTTTCCTCCAATCACTGAAGCAAGCCTCGCATCATCCACCGCAGCAGAGAGGAGTAGGTCAAGATCGGAGATAGGAATGGCAGAAAAAGGAAAAAAGTTATCAGCTTGCTCCATTTGATCCATAAAGTCATCTAAAGAGACGCTTTGAGGAGGAAGGACAGAGGGAGCAACCCATTTCGAACTATGCATCGCTGAAAGGAATAAATAAAAAATTCGCTCAAAGTAAAAAGACAACATGCAAATAAAAGATAAAGAGAAACATGAAAAACCTACTAGATTGAAGAGATCATCACAGCAGAATGTTTGAGGAGACTTATTGCAGACAAAAAACATACCTAGATCTGGTTCTGGGACTTCGAGGACAGAAGGCTCATCAGCAGGAGTAGTCCCCATCCGCATAACCTCGTCAACAATTTGACGAGGTGGAATTTTTTCACGAATTCTCTCAACTATAACATCAAAAATGTCACTATTAAAAAGTCGGTCTCTGAAGGGATCAGAAGTAGTCCGCTCAGAAGAGGAAGAAGAATCACCTGTGGATTTGCGGACAAGCTCGAAGACTGGAAGTGCATCCTCGCCATCACTAGAAATAGTAATGGGAGGATCTTGAGGTGATGCAGTTACAATGGCTAGAGCAGTTACGGTAGTATAAGCCACCTTGCCTGATGCTCTAGAAGTAGAAGAAGTCTTAACCATAGACTTCACAACTGGAGCAACTGGGACAAGGGGCTTAGTTTAAGAAGAATTGTCAACAGCCGCCTTTACTAGCCTTCTCTTCTTCTCGGGGATAGACTAGACTGGAGAAGAAGAGGCCTTTCGTTTCTCACCCGCAGATGATTCGTCACCCCAATCAGAAGCATTGGCGATTCTAAGTTTGCCGGTTCGCTCAACCAAGATTGGGAGGAAAACAGCTTCATTGTAGGGAGAAAGAGTCAGACCCTTTGCCAGTTCATGAATTTTCTTATACAAGTTGTCTTTGTTTGTAAGCCAAACTGCAAAAACCAAAAAGAAAAAGGTAAATAAAAATTAAAACTCAGGAAGATAAAGACGAAGTCAGAAAGAGGTGAAAACTCACCCCTAATCTCCTTAAGGACGAGATGCATAGTCTATAAATCAAAGTTGTTAACATAGAAAACTTTTATATTTAAATTTTTGGAAATTACAATATTGCATATATAGTTTAGAACGTTAAGCACTAAAATGTAATGAAAAATTTTTAATTTTAAAATTAAGAATAAAAACGTCACATCCCACTTTTGGGATATATATGACGGTCCTAGAGTATAGGTAGATCTAAAGCCACCAAAAATCCGTAGAATCTAATTAACACTACAACTCACCTACAGTTCGGCGGAGTGCCGACTGCACATATAACACTACCCCAAAATCACAACCTGCAAATAATCAATACTTTCAAATAAAACACTCTTATATCCTCAACTTTATATGCAATATCACAAAACTCCAGTAATAACCAACTTATGACTCACACTGCATAATTAAATATATGTAATTATTATAATGTAAACCATTCTATTATTCTGTAACCATACTATCCATGGAGCATCTAGATATATACATAAGTATTTATATTTTATAAACATTATTATAATATACAAAAGAAGTTTTTCTTCGTCTAATCCCAAGCTTAAAGTGAAGAATAATACTTGAGCTTTTACTTGTCAACCTTCTAAGTTCCTGTAAAAAAAAAATAGGGAGTGGGGTGAGTAAAAACCCAGTGAGTGAATAATGTGCTACCATACTTGTGAGGCTCGGTATTTCAAAGTTAGCTTACAAGGATAGCTCATAGTTCACAATTCTATCAACTGAAAAATATATATTTATATATCAAAGAATGATTAATTAAAATCATAAACAACTGGATAGGTTCAATGGCAACAACTATTTCAATTACTTTAATAATAATTTTAATTTAGCAAAAATTACTATCCACTAGGTGAGAGCATTTATTTTATTGCAACTCATCGATTATTAGGTAATCCATTAGTAGCATGGGCTCTTCTTAAGGAGCAATGCCACATAACTGCAACTGCACAATACATGCTAGGTCTCACAGCTAAGAGCATTACTCTTCCTAGCTAGAGTTCAGATATTATATCCTATCTGCTGGGTAAAGTGTGCACACAGTCTGATGTACCCCACATTAGAAAGGAGATTTATGCTTTTAAGTTCATGGTATTGCATAATTTTTGACAACTCAATCTTTGGTCAACTAACATTATAGATAGCACAACTCAACTTAGAAAATTTAGAATGAAATAGGAAAAATACGTATAGCAACTCATCAATAGGATTCTTGAAGAATTTGAGACCATATATAGGATTTCAAATAGGTAAAGAACATGAACAACTCAATTAGGATTCAAGGTTCAATATAGAATTACATTTAAAGAGTTCAAGAATATGAGAATTTCAACTAATCAACTGATAAATTTTCAAATTAAAGTACGCATTATGAATTATGGAAACAAACTTACAAGTATAGCAGAATATTAATCACTCGCCTTACTTATATAGTCCTCTTTATACACTTTCTTCTTCAATTCTAACAAAATGGATGATTGTTTTCCTCTTGATAAAATCCTCCTTGTTCCTCTACATAAAATTCATTTACACAAATAAATTCATTGGGTTTTAAGTAATGACATTTAAGCACTAAACTTTCATTTTTTGCCTAGGTAAACTCCCTAACCCAGCAGAGCCATTTCTGTCATATTTTGAGATACACTACTCCAATTGCAATAATTATTTTTTTATTATAAATTATACATATAAGGGTACAACATATTCAAAAATCAGCTCGTTTCAAGCTCTACACTATCCATGGTGACCCACTGAAATTTGTCCTGCATCAACACCCTAGGCAGACTGAGCTACCTTTAATATTTTCACTACAACTTCATATTTCTTGGCCAAATGCTAAAATTATTTTATTTAATTATAATAGACATCCTAAGGATAATTTCATATGTTTTGGACTTGATCCATTTCTATCTTTAAGTCCCTCAAAATCGTATCTCAATTTTTGTATCCTCATCATTCTTGCATATAGAGTCAGTCTACTTGTAGACACTATATCTCCAAACGTGAATGGAATCAGCCCAAGAACCTTTACTAGATGAAATTTAACATATTTAGGACTAATTCATTAGTAAATAGTTTTATCAAATTATGTCTCTAAGTTCCCTTAAACAGCCACTCAAATTCCAACACTCCAATCTGACCTACATACAGAGGCAGTCCTATTTCAGCCTCTATAACTCCCAACGTGTTTAGAATATCTTCAAACACTTTCATGGGATTCTAATACACACTCCTGGATACACTTTGTTAGTTTTGGCTAAAGCCAAATTCGGGCTCCAAGGCCCTTGAATTGGAGTCTCAAGTTCCAGCAATCAACTCCTCACCAAAACTAAACCCTAAGATTCTTCACTTCTTCTTTGTCTCATCACTTTTACTCCATTTTCCTCCACTCAAACACTCTTAAACATGATCCTTTATTCCATTCAATCTACAATTAATCAATTTCCTCCATATACCTCATCCAACCCAAAACCATAAATAAGAAAAGAAGAAGAAAAACAACAACCAAAAACACAAACACAAAACAAGCTTGAATCTTTGTACTTCTTACCTTTTATGTAATTTTTTTTGCCTTGGTTCTTCCTTTTCTTGTAGCTCCTTCTCCTCTTCTTCTTTTCTTTTCACTCTTTCTTATTTCTTTAGTTTACTAATATTAAAATGGCTAAGTCTATTGTTAAGTCATTTGAGCTTATCCTATATACATCTTTTTTTTTTCTTTTTTATTTCTTTTTAGTTAATTTAATGATTTAATCTCAACCACTCATCTCTCCCTCACCATTCCAGCTGCCTTTCATTTTTTTTTAAACTTTTATTCTATTTTTATTATGCATATTTTCTTTGAATTCAAAAGTCCAAGTAATGATAACATATTTGCCTTAAATCACAAAATTGCATTTTTCTAGCTTTATTTACTCTAATTTATATAAATATTGTCTACAAATATTTTTAATATAGTTTTTTAGGATTCTAAGACTATAATTAATCACCCTTTCATTAAATTGTCCTAAGTCAAAGTCTATGAAAAATCCGGGAATTGAAATCCCTCGGTTATGCACTTAACGTATCGATTTTGCTTAGATATTTTTAAAACATTACTTAAAATTAATTTACTTAAAAATATAATATAATTTAATAATATAAATACTCGCTATTTCTTGAAAGATAACTCATAAACATTCTTTTAATAAAATCATTTTAATTAGCAAACCATTCAATTTAATATAATTTAATTTTTTACTCCAAACCTTTATAATATTTTATAAAATTATGATAATTTTCAATTTTTCAATAAAATTAAACTTAAACTTATAAAACATTTTAATTCATTATAAATATCGTACATATGAATTAAAAATAAAATCACATAATTAATTCGGACATTTCAACACTCAAATTATTTCATAAAATTAATTATACATTCAACACTCATATTAAAACAATATAAAAATCATATAAATAAATTCATAAAATTACTATTTAAAGAACTACATATTTAAAAATAAATTAAATCTATTCATAATATAAAATTCATGGAAATTTATATTAATCTCAAATTCATTAATTAATTCAAGGAATATAAATTTAACTCATTAATATATAATTACTTTAATTAATCTCACTTATTAACAATTAACTATATAATTAAAAGAAAATTATGGATAATACCAATTCAACTCAAACAAATTCATAAAATCTCATAATCAATTCAAATTATTAATTTAAACTTGAATACATGAAAAACAATCATTTTTCAGACATTTAAAATACCGAAATAAATTAATAAAATAGCGTTATAGGCTTACTGTAATACCCCGTATATTCGTGTAAAGACTTCTCGTTGAATATATGAATGATTTGCAGATGTATATCAAGTGTATGAATGGTTGTGAATTGAATTCCTTATGAAATGGAAGTTAAATTGCTAAGTGGAGCTGTAGGGCATAAGTCGCGCCCGCAATTTGGGTGTTGCGACCATGACCTTGGTTTTGCGTCCAACATTGCTGTAATACCCCAACTATATACTAACCTTATATGCAGTATGTATAGATGAATAAAGTATGAGGATTACCATTCTATAAGATTTTGTGTGAATTTTTCGCGAACTAAGCCAAGTGAGTTCCAAGTGTTATAACGGATTGAATTAGAAATGTAAGGATACCGTAATACCTAAGTTCATGAAGATTACTTATTGACCTTATGTATGAGTATTAGTTCACATGTATGAATGAATGGGGATTGAATTTCTTAAGGGTTGAAGGTTAATTTGTGAAGTGGGACTGCAGGACATAAATCACGCCCGCGACAAGGAAGTCGCGACCGCGACCTTGGACGCGAAGCCAGTCGCGAACCTCTCTGTCTGAAGATTGTGCAAAATGTTAAGGAAGAATCACGACCTGTATATAGCGATCGTGACATCAAAAGGAATAGTCACGTGAACAGTGCTATATAACGACTGCGATGACCATGTTGCGACCACGATATGAGAATCGCGACTGCGACTGGCATATCGTGACCGCAACCTCCATCAGGGCTATAAAAAGTCAGCAGCAACCCATTGCGAGAAATTTGATTTCTTCTTTCTTTTCTCCGACCCAAATAGCCCCAAACCCTATCAAACTCTATATATGTTTCTCTAAGGCTAATATTAGTCTTTTATACTCAAGATATCAAAGGATATACAAGATCTAAGGAGATTTCTTCTTGATTTGAAAGATTTATGGATGTGAAGTAAAATAAAAATCTTTGAGGTAAATCTTTTAATCTTTGATTTTCCATATGGGCTTTGTTTTATTAAGGTTTAATACTTAATTATGAGTTCAATGGATGATATTTATAGCATTGATTACAAGATATGAGTTTTATTGAGCTAAATCCATAGAAACCCTAATATGTGTTAACCCTAGAATCAAGTTTGGGTATTTTGTAAATGGTTAAGAGATAATTGATAGTTAAGAGTAAGAATTGAGAATCTATAATTAGATTTGAAGA
>CATKHJ010108555.1:0-13959 GCA_949750685.1 Vernicia montana | reverse complement strand
AAGATTGAAGCTGTGTCAAGTTGGCCTAGACCAACGAATGTGACAGAAGTCCGTAGTTTTCTTGGCTTGGCAGGTTATTATAGGAGGTTTGTAAAAGATTTCTCCAAGATAGCCTCTCCAATGACCAAGTTAACTAGGAAGAAAGTGAAGTTCACATGGGATGATGATTGTGAGAAGAGTTTTCAACAACTCAAGACATGTCTCACTACAGCTCCAGTACTGACATTACCAGAAGGATCAGAAGGTTTTGCAATTTACTGTGATGCTTCGAGAGTAGGGTTGGGATGTGTCCTCATGCAGCATGGAAAGGTGATTGCTTATGCTTTGAGACAGTTGAAGAAGCATGAAACGAACTATCCGACACATGACTTGGAAATGGCAGCAGTGATCTTTGCTCTCAAGATTTGGAGGCATTATCTCTATGGTGAGAAGTGTGAAATTTACACTGATCACAAGAGTCTCCAGTACATCTTAAAGCAAAGAGATATGAATCTAAGGCAAAGAAGATGGGTAGAGTTGCTAAAGAATTATGATTGTCAGATTCATTACCATCTGGGTAAAGCCAATGTTGTTGTAGATGCTTTGAGTCAAAAATCAATGGGAAGCTTAGCTCACATTGCAACAGGAAAGAAACCGTTGGTTAAGGAGTTGAATGAATTGTTCAACAAAGGATTGAAATTGGAGATTTTTGAATCTTAAGTACTTATGGCACACTTTCAAGTGAAGCCTTTGTTGATTGATGAGATAAAGGCATTGCAAAACAATGATCCTTCACTGGTTAAGTTAAAGAAAGAAGTTCAAGAAGGCCAAACAATAGAGTTTCAGTTGAAGGATGATGTGTTGATGCATGGGAACCAGTTATGTGTACCGAATGTGGATGGACTTAGAGAGAAGATAATGAAAGAAGCACACCAAGCTCCATATAGTATTCATCCAGGTGCAACCAAGATGTATCATGATTTGAGAAACTGTTATTGGTGGCCTGGTATAAAGAAGGATGTGGCTACGTTTGTGTCTTCTTGCTTGACATGTCAACAAGTCAAGTTTGAACACCAAAAACCTTCAGGTCTTCTACAAGAGATTCAATTGCCAGAATGGAAATAGGAGCGAATCACAATGGACTTTATAGTCGGATTGCCAAGGACTTCGAGGAGTTATGATTCCATTTGGGTAATTGTGGATAGGCTAACCAAGTCAGCCCATTTTCTAGAAGTGAAGACCACATACACTGCAGCTCAGTATGCTCAGTTGTACTTGGAAAAGATAGTGAGTTTGCATGGAGTGCCAATATCCATCATTTCGGATAGAGGTACTCAATTCACATATAGATTCTGGCAAAAGTTGCAAGAAGCATTAGGCACACAGTTGAATTTCAGCATGGCTTTTCATCCTCAGACGGATGGGCAATCTGAACGAACCATACAAACATTAGAAGACATATTACGTATGTGTGTGCTTGACTTTGGTGGGAATTGGGACAAATACCTACCTTTGATAGAGTTTGCTTAGAACAACAGTTATCATTCCACCATCGGCATAGCACTGTATGGTCGAAAATGTAGATCACCGATATGTTGGATGGAAGTCGGTGACAAGCATGTGGGAGGGCCGGATTTGATTAAAGAAACTTCAGAAAAAGTGCCCATCATCAGAGAAAGATTGAAAACGGCGTTAAGAAGACAAAAGAGTTTTGCAGACCCGAAGCGGAAGGATGTTAACTTTTCAATAGGAGATCATGTTTTCTTAAAGATCTCTCCTATGAAAGGTGTTATGAGATTTGGGAAGAAAGGTAAACTTTCTCCTAAATTCATTAGGCCATTTGAGATATTAGATAGAATTGGCAATGTATCGTATAGGCTAGCTCTTCCCTCGAGCTTAGCCCATGTACATCCGGTGTTTCACATTTCGATGTTAAGGAAGTATGTACCGAATCCATCTCATGTTTTTCAACCTCAAGCAGTTGAGGTAGATGAGGACTTGTCATATGAAGAAATTCCAATTTCGATCGTCGATCGACATGTAAAGAAGCTTCGAAACAAGGACATAGCGTTAGTAAAAGTACATTGGAAGAATCATGATTATGATGAATGTACTTGGGAAGATGAACAAGATATGATACACAAGTGCCCTCAATTGTTCTTTGTATAACTTGTCTCTAAATCATGTATACGCTATGTATATGTAAATTCGAGGACAAATTTTCTATAAGGAGGAGAGAATGTAATACCCCTAATGCTCATGTATAGATTTCTATTTGATCATATGAATGAATTATAAGTATTATTACATGTACATTGATGAATTAGATTGATTAGAGTCGAGTATTGAACTTAGAAATTGGAAGTGCATGAAATAGAGAAGCAGAGTGAGATTCGCAAACGCAACATGCTTATCGCGACCGCAATAATGTGCGCGACATCCACCGCGAACTCTTCTGTCTGAATTTGGCAATTTGACTTGATGAGAATCGCGACCGCAACATAGAAATAGAGACTGCAATATGCCAATGTATAGTCATGTGAACAGTAATAAGTAGCGACCGCGATAGACATATTGCGACCATCTTCCTTTTTAACCATTCTCTCACCCAAACTTGTCTAAGCACTGACCTAGACATCACTTTGGTTCCTTATACCATCCATTTTCAACCATGTCTCTCACCTAATCATGTTCAAGCACTGACCTAGACATTACTTTAGTTCCTTATACCATTCCTTTTCAACCATGTCTCTCACCCAAACATGTCCAAGCACTGACCTAGACATCACTTTGGTTCCTTGTACCATTCCTTCTCCTAAGTTCACAATCATCAAAATCGCCTTACAGAAAAGACAATTATGATGAGGAGGCAACTGTGAACCCTCAATTTTGCACCCTTATGATGCTGCTGCAGCTTGACACTTGCTAAATTTAGTGCGCTACGCAGAGTCAGTATGGCAATCCCGCTAGCCGGTTAGCGGGTAGGGGTTAAGGGGGCAGCGCCCCTAAAAGGTAAACGATTTAAATTTTCCAACACAGACCGACATCATCTTTTCGATCTTGACCGGACTTTCTGTACCAGACATTATTTTCTCAAAACTGATCGAATTTTTCTTAAAACTGACTGCCAAAATATCCGATAATTAATTTCAGATTCATTGCCACTGACCAGTAAATTTTTCAGACTTCAGAATACCACGGAAACTTACCTAAAACCCCAATAACTGAATCGGAGAGTGAAAAAGGCTGAAACCCGAGACAGCTAGCTGATGTTTGCGAGCCATGCTTGCGAGTTCACTGGCTGCCTGCGCACGTCCGTGCTGCAGTCTCGCGGATGCCGCTCGTCCGTTCTGACGCGCCTTACAATCGCCGTACTGAAGCGTGTCAGATGCATTAGTACAGAGGCTGACATGTCAGCTTTGTGCTAACATGTCCGCCAGATGTTCTGGCGAACGTCTGTGAGATGACCTCGCAGACACGCGTGGTTCTCACGCTCGTCCGCAAGCACGTCTCGTGGCTAACTCTCTTTTTCGCAAAATTCCATTTTCGCCCCTCCTTTAACCCACTTTTTAAGCCCTTTTTGGTCTTTTTACCCTACATCCACCTCCTATAAATATCCCCACTCCCTCACCATTTCAAAATACACCTTAAGCAATTGTTGATTGGCTATCCATTTGCTTCTTCTCTCTCTCTCTCTCTATAATTATTTTCCCACACTCATTTTGAGTAATCACAATTAATTAATTAATTAAAAATTAATTTTAATTAATTAATTAATTTTTCAATTAGTTTTCACTCAATTTGATTAATTAATCACTTTAATTAATTAATCTTTTTAATTAATTAGAAATTGGGTAACTAAACAATCAATTAAATTAATTTCCTTTTTAAACCAACCTCGTTTTTTCAAAACGGAACTCCGCTTCGGAAAAACCATTCACCCACCACACAAACCCAAAAAGAAGGTATAATCTCTTACTCTCACTCAAACCCCAAATCAAATCAATCCAATCAAATATGACCGATCCTTAAACCCCTCCACCTCACCGTGGAATGAACTACGTGGGTTTTGATCCCCATTCAATGGGGTACGTAGGCAAGCTTGGAATCTAAGTCTAAGTTTCAAATCCAAATCCCAATCAATCCCCTTCCCCTTTTATTTTACATGTCAAATGTAAATCTATACTTCTCTTGTAAATTTTAATTAATGCAATTAGTTGATTATTTTTAGAGTTAAGGAGCGATTTGTGGTTCTCCTAGAATCAGTAAGGATTAGAGAGAACACTCTCTTAACTTGTGGATGCCTTTAAATATTTGCTCTTTATTTTTTCATATATCTTATAATTATGTCATGGCCATGCATTATAAATCGTCATCAATACTTGTTACTCATGAAATCAATTTTCAAGTCAAATTAAACCAAAAAGCCAAATCGAGATTATTTAAAACCAAAAACCTAATCTCCGAACTCAACTTGGTTCGAAAACTAGTGATTTTTATCCTTGAGTAAATTAATCAAAGATTAATGAATTGGAATCAAATTGGGTTTTTCTTTAATTTTTCCATTTAAATAAATTACTGTGGTGACTCCCAAACCATTTCCAAAAATCAAATAAATTTTTTGAGGCGATAGCCACTTCCAATCGTGAGCATTGAAACTCGTACCTTAACTCCCTTAAAAATCGCTCACCTTTTCTTAAGGCAAATTTCATAGTTTTCCGAGTGAGGGGAGGGGCATTCAGGCGAGGCCTCACAAGTTTCGGTGCTCACGATTGGAAGCAGCTATAGCCTAGGAAAATTAACTTGATTTTTGGAAATGGTTCGGAAGTCTCCACCCTAATTTTATTTTTAATGGGAAAATTAAGGAAAAAACTCAATTTGACTCCAATTCATTAATCTTTGATTAATTTACCCATGGATAAAGTCACTAGTCTTCGAACCAGGTTGAGTTCGGGGACTAGATTTTTGGTTTTAAAATAATTTCAATTTGACTCTTAAGTTTGATTTGATTTGAAAATTGATTTCATGGATGACAAGTATTAATGACGATTGCATGATCATGGCATAATTATGAGTGCATGCGAAAATAAAGAGCAAGCATTTAAACATCCACAAGTAAAAGAGAGTATTTTCTCTAACCCTTATGGGTACTAGGAAAATCACAAGATCGCTTCTTTACTCCAAAATAATTAAATTAATAAATAACATTAATTAACATTTACATGTACAATGGATTAATATTGAAAAATAAAAAGGGAAGGGGATTGATTGGGGATTTGGATTAGAGGCTTGGAGTTAAATTTCAAGTCTGCCTATGTACCCCCATCTATCAAAACCCATGTAGTTCATTCCACAGTAAGGTGGAGGGGTTTAAGGATCGGTCATATTTGATTGGATTGATTTGATTTGGGGTTTGAGTGAGAGTAAGAGATTATACCTTCTTTTTGGGTTTGTGTGGTGGGTGAATGGTTTTGCCAGAGCGGAGTTCCATTTCGAAAAAACGAGGTTGGTTTAAAAAGGAAATTAATTTAATTGATTGTTTAGTTACCCAATTTCTAATTAATTAAAAAGATTAATTAATTAAAGTGATTAATTAATCAAATTGAGTTAAAGATTAATTAATTAAAATAGAAGAGAAATTAATTAATTAATTTAATTAATTATAGTAATTATTCAAAATGAGTGTGAGAAAATTAATTAGAGAGAGAGAGAAGAAAGCAAATGGATAGCTATCAACAAATGCTTAAGGGGTGAAGAAAATGAAGAGGATGATGGGGTATTTATAGGAAATGAAGGTGGGGTGAAAAGACCAAAAAGGGGCTGAAAAAAGGGGCAAAAATGAAATTTTCAAGGCAGGAGACGGATAGCTTGGTGGCACCACCAGACCGTCTGGCGGTGTCGCCAGGGGGTCCAGCGACTTCACTGCAGCCTCCAGCGGCAGCTGACGTGGTGGGAAAGGACAATCAGTACGAACACAAAAATTGATGCAAGGTGGCGCCGCCGCCAGGAGGTCCGGCGCCGATTTTGGGCTCTTCGATTGAGTTGCCAGGCTGCCCGGTGGCAGCTGACGAGGCAGAAGATTTTTTACGTTTTTAGGGCATCCGGGTCAGTTTTCGAGGCTTCCGAGATTCTAAAAAATTACCGATCAGTGGAAGTGGATCCAAAATTAATTATCAGATAGTTTAACAGTCAGTTTTGAGAAAAATTCGGTTAGTTTTGAAAAAGTACTGTCTGGTACAGAAAGTCCGGTCAGGATTGAAAAAGTATCAGTTTGGATAGAAAAATATTTTGGTCAACTTTGGAGAGTTTAGAAATAATTTTGGAGGTGCAAAATTGAGGGTTCACAATAGTATCATAATAATGAAGACAATTCATAAAATATTCTTTTACATAATAAAATTAACGTGAACATTTTCATAAAATATTTCATTATACAAATTGACGGAAACATTCATTCGTGAGTCGGGTTCTTTTTCTATATCTCTGCAAACTTCACATTCATTATCCATCGAGGATCTATTGGTGGACGAGCCACTAATAAAAAGTCCCCGTCATTTGTAGCACCATCGTAATACCATCGTGGTATACGCAATAAACAATCAAATGCACATTGGAGCAAACTCATATACTTTTCGAAATAATCATGGACTGCTACTTATCCAATAAACATCATAGCATGCCTGCGTAAATAAGTCCGACTTAGTTTATAGACTCGGTCAATCAAGTCACTTGTACACTTGGTCTAATGACTACCCTCATTAGTTGGGTATTCTGTCAATTCCATCATTCAATATACTTTCATACATATAATAATAAAACATTTAAAAGAAAACTTTTCATAACATTTCATTTATGGATTTAGCCCAATGGCTTAGATTACAATAGGATGATTTCGGTTTGAATGACCTTTGTCTATTACAATGATAACTTCGGTGAATGGCCTAGATTACAATAGGACAGTTTTGATTACAATCGGTCTTATATAACTTTACAAGAATACAGGTTTGGTCCTAAGGACTTCGCTTACATAAGGATGGCTTCGGCCCGAATGGCTTTGCTTGATTTCACTTTTTGATAGATCTTACAAAGAAATATTGTAACAATAAGTTACCCATCGAAGGTGAAGGTAATAGCAGTATTAATGAAGTAATACATATATGGGAGTACAACAAAGGAATGGAGTTCAAAGAACATATGAAGAAGCAACGTTCATCATATTATTCATGCATTTCTTAACTTAAAGAACTAAATTCCTATAGATCTTTACCTCTTCGTTATATCCTCCAATCAGGCTCTACGGCACCCCTCAAGTTCCTTTTCTACTCTTTTAATTTCCCCATCATCATCTCTAGGTACCATTTCCTCCAATAGAGCCAAAATCACCATCATCCAAAGTGTCATAAATGGAAGTTTGATAACTCCCTGATCATTCTAGATCATGACATCACTGCCTAGGTTCTGATCATCATCAAGCTTATCTCTGCTCATCCTTAGGCTTACTAGATCCAAATATCTGCTCCCTAAATTCACTTGGAAATTTTCTAAGAAAATTGGAAGAATCATCTGCCCTTTTGATCTTTAAGTTTCATTTGTTGGTGGTTACTCTTTTAGAAGAAGGTTTAGAGAGAGAAAGTGATCTTTTGATTTGGAATTGTTTCTTCTGAGTTTCAGAGAGAAAAGCTTAGAATTTAAACTGTTAGAGAGAGAAATCGTTCTTAAAATGAAACTAAAGGGTTTAAGGTCCTTAAATAGAGAGGAAGAAATCATTGTTGCCATTTTGAAAAGACATAAAGTAGGTCAACATTGCTTGGGAAAAAATAATTCACATTGAAAATGTAAACATTTTATTAGAATCATTGAATTTTCCTTGGAAAGGAAAATTATCATTAATGGTTTGCCAGGGTAGATGACTTTCCATCTAATCACAATTATCCAATACAAAATTAAAAAAGAAAAATCTCAAAGCTTATTCTACACGCTTCCAATCTCACTAGTTTACTTCGTAATCTTCTAAAACACTGAAGTCTTACCATTAAACTCATCATCATTTCTTTTTCATAAACACAGACAATGATGTCTAAGCTCTTTCCATCAAATCTACAACTCGTCCTTGTCTATTCTAACCTAAGCTTATCTAACTCTCTTCAAAATCTTTGAGCATCTTGGCTTCATCATTAAGTCCTAAACTCATCTCATTTTCGCCTTGTTCATCTTCGCTGAACCAACCCACCTATTCGCTTACTGTCTTCAAACTCTTAGTTCGTATGACCCTATATTGTATTCACCTATTATCTCATTATTCCTCATCAATTAACTTATGCATATTCCTCTTCATGTCATGTCTATCATTATTTCTATCATCTCCTAATATAGCCTCATATAATGACAAGCGATATTTCTTATAGTCTTTCTAATTTCGTCTCTATGGTACTTCCTCGATATCTAGTCACTTTTGTCACCAACTTTTTCATTGTCCATCAAGTCTTCAGTAGACACCTTTGCCATCATTGGGCATCCTCGCTCGTCTCTAAATGTCTATTATGATTAGTTAAATATTGGGGTATTACATTCTCCCATTTTTCATAAAATTTTGTCCATAAATTTTGAAATTCGCACCTATCTCTGTATTGGACTTGTCTCCTCGTGACATCATTTTCAGCTTTCCTCCGTAGATCCAAACCTAAAATAAGCATCCTTCCTTATATCTTCATTTCCTATATTTTTCTAAAGCACTCCAATTCCAATTTAAACACTCTATTTTAGGATCACTCTTGGTCAGCAAGTTCTTCTATCTTATGCAGAACCTTTAAATTTATATCTTATCCTCTATTTCCTCAAGAGTCAGCTAGGTTCTTCTCACTTAATAAACTTTAAAGGTTTCAACTTTAAGAAAAATTCATTTATTTGTACAATCTACTAATTCTAACAAATCTTTAGTTCAATTAGTAACTCTTTATTCTTCCAAAGTTGCTTTAATATTATTCCTTGATTAATCATTGATACTTCTTAGAATATCTTGAACCATGTCCTTACCAGAAACTCTGTATTACTATAAAGAAAACAAAATAAATCAAGTCACAACACAATTATCACATTAGTCTGTAATAATACAGGTAAGAAATCTGATTATTTATACTTACTTAATCTAGCACACTTATCATCGTATCAAACTTAGGAAATCTTATACCACTGTGTTTTAACTTATCATCACCTTTATTCCTAGTTTGGACTTAATTAAAACTCCTCCTCTTGATAAGATACGACTTAACTTTCCTAACTCTTCTCTTTCTAATCTTAGGCTTTAATGCTACCTCTATCAGAGCACTGCTTATTTTTTCTGACCTTCTCTCTTTTGACTTTTGTTATAATATCACCTCTAATAGGGCACTGCTTATCCTTTCTAACTTTTCTCTTTCTAATCTTTTGCTCTGACACTACCTCTGTCATGCCCCGCCCTCAGTTCCTCTTAACACTTGCTCATCAGTGAGCTACTCTTGACAAATACTTTTCTGCCAAGGCGCGACGGTCCTAGGGTATGGATAGGCTTAAGGCCATTGATTACCTCGTAGAACCTTTATATGCTTGGGATCGAATTACTTGTATGACATGATCGACTATTCAAAGACTTATGTGGGCCTAATTTCATACATGTGTTAAGATAATTCTTTCTTAGAATAATGATTCTTTGTTTTATTTATTTCAAACCACTTCATTACATAAGGATTTTTCTTACAATCTGTTCGATTCTAATACAGTTCACCATGAACTACAAGTAAACAATCCAAACTTAAAGTTCTAATATATAATCTAGTTCTAACCTCAAGTTACCTCCTTGTAAACCCTTAATTTCACACCACCAAAATTAATAATAATAATAAATAAACTCTAAAAAAAAAAAAAGTACAACCTGCAATTTTTGCAGGCTGGACTGCGGTTGCCATAGGGCCCCCTGCGGCAGTCATTTTGCTTCTGCAGGTGGCCTCTGCGGAACCGCAAAGGCATTGTGCGGCAGCGAGCCTTTTTTTCTTATTTTTTTCTTTTTTTTCCCTTTATCTCACATCTAAACTTCATGAAACTTCCTCCCAACCTTCACCCTATATATAGGGGACCTCCCACTCATTATTCCTTACCTCTTGACTTCTTAACTTCTTGGTTTGCTTGATTAGCTTTTGCATTAAACAAACCATCCCCATAAGCTTGATCCACCAAGGAACAAGCTCTCTAGTTTTAAATTTTCTTTTATTTTTCTTTTATTTTTACTTTGCTACTGCTCTTTGCTTTGCAAAGTAAATTGGATTGCGACTTCCCAAGCCAACAAGCCGAGTCAAAAGTTTCCCGCTGCCAAGTCCCCAAAGCCGCTCAAGCGCAAGGTAAACTTCTTTTCCTTTTCCTTTTCTTTATTTATTTAATTTATTTTTTCCTTCTTTAGTCTTTTTATTTATTTATTTTTTCCTCCTTGGAATTATTCTCTTCTTTCCCTTTGGGCTCCTTGTCTAATTCTTTTCTCTTAATTAATTCACTTAGGTTAGTTAATTAAAATATGAAATAATTAATTCAGCTTAGTAATCAATTAAAATCAATTAATCAAAACATAATAAAGTGGTTTGACTGAACAAACCCCTTCGCAAGAAGTGAGAGCTGCATGAGTTTTGAATCCCATTAAAAGGGATACGCAAGCATGCTTGGTCCAAGCATCGAATCCAATTAAAATTAACCAACTTCTCCCCTCATCACCTTATTCAATTCAATTTAATTTCTTTTAGTTTATTATATTGATTTTATTAGGATTAGTTTGGAGAATGTGTGACTTCCCATAAGGGCTAAATGAGGTATCCCCTAATTTGGATTTTTATTGTAATTTTAACTTCTTTATCTTTCTTTATTATTTCTTTTATTTATATAATCATGCATTTGATATATTGTACATAATTCATGAAATCAATTTTAAGTCACTTCTATATTAATTGCCAAACTTAATTAATTAAAATGAACTGAAAACCTAGTCCCCGAATCCTCTTTGGTTTCGAGGCTAGTGATATTTTCCTTTGGGATATTAATTAGAGTTAAAATGAGTTTTTACCTTATATTTTCCAAAATAAAAATAAAGTAAGGTGGCAACTCTAAATCAATTTTCAAAATCAATCAATCTGAGCCCGAGGGCTCCATCGTGAGTTCAAACCCAAATGAGCATTTCGATTCCCCTCTAGCAGATCGGACCGGTGCTCGGGCGAGGCCTCACAGAGAGACATTCAAAGTAAATGGACAATGCCTTAAACCTTATTTTAGTGGAGACTTGGTGGAAAAAGGCGTCATTCATTATGTGCAAGAAGTCTAGCAAAGCAGCTCCAACAACGTCCACCAAAAAATGACATTAAAGAAGCACTAATGAGAGGTAATTCCTAAACTTTTCTCTATTTATTTTGTTTATGTTTCATTTTATTCTGCGTATTGTTAATCAGATTGGGGATAATGTGATATTTAAGTGTGGGGCAAGTTTATTTTAGGATTGAAAATTATTTAGTTTGAGTTTAATATGTTTTATTTTCTTATTTGGTGTTAGTTTCTTTTATTTTCAGTTGGATTTTTATTTTTATTTTTGTTTTGTGTTTGTGAATTTTGGTATTAATTGCTAAAATTTTTGGATTGATATTTTGGACAAAGACGATAAAACCTACGATGGTCATATTTATAATGAGAAAATTATTTGTCTTGATTTTATAATAATAATAATAATAAATTGCTTGGTTTGGCATATGTGGATAATTGATTGTTTGGAAATTATGTATGCTTACTTAGAGAAGGCTTTTACAATCTTTTCATCTTAGGTTTGCCTCGACTGTCCTAGAACATTGCATGTGATCCATTGAGGCAAAATTTTAAATTCATTGTGAAAAAAGGAAATGATTTAGGCATTGTTTGTGTAGCCAAATTCGTATATCCACCCTTGTTTTAAATTTTTTCTAGTTTTACCTCTTTGAGCCTAAATTTAAAATTTTTTGGCTTTCTTTTATTTGTTTTTATTAAACCTTATAGTTTCCCACCTTATTATATGAGATTATTTATTAAGTGATAATTAAGTGATAATGATCTTTAGTAGTAATATATATATATATATATATATATATATATATATTATTTTTAGTTTTGAACTACTTATGCTTAAATTTTACCTTGGGTGTAATTCAAAAATAAGTTTTGGGGAAAACAAGTATCAATTATGTAACACTTGACTGAAATGTATAGAATCTCCAAAAAAAAAAAAAAAAAATTGATTCAAAAGAAGGAGATACTAGTGTATTGATACTTATTGAATTTTATGTAAGATCGATGCCCCATTGTTAGTTTAGAATCCTTTGTGCATACTGATGTATAAATAGTATATCATTTAACAAGTTGACTTATCAAATTTTCTCGTATTTTGTTCATTTAGCATTTTCTTTGTTAGCCATTACCATATTAAAACCACGTTACAAGCCAAATAAAAGTCCTTTTGATTCTTTTAAAGCAATGGATTTCATTAGTGGAGATGGATTACATGTTGTGCATATGAGATGGTTTCTTTGACATTGTTAAGAGGTTTCCTAGGATGGATTTAAGTGTATATGCCTATCTGAAGCGCAATAGTTTCTTGATTATTGATTATTTGCATAGCCAAACAAAGCAACACAACTTTTGACTTAAGATAGAAAATGATTTCATTGTGATTACTTGAGGTTTTTGATTTATTTATAATGTGAGCGGAAATTTCCTTAAATATTTTTATGGTTCGATTTTGCTTGAGGACAAGCAAAAAGTTAAGTTTGGGGGAATTTGTTGACCTGCATTTGTAATTATATTTCAATGAGCATTTTATGATAAAAATCCATTTAATTTTAGAGATTAATATCACATTTATTTATGTCACGACCCAACTTCTGAGCCGCGACGGTCTTAGGGCATGGGTAGGCATAAGGCCACCGAAAACCCGTAGAACCTATACATACTATACAATCCAAAATCATATCATGCAATAAAACTGCAATCATCTCATCACATTACCACATATCATATCCTAAGATCAGAACCTGAGCACATACACACTTATTCTTTTCATCACATACTCATCATTAGCATCATATTATTTATCAATTAGCTTGTACATATTCTTCTTCCATATAACTCTTATTACATACATAACAACTATAACACTCTTTCAACACCCATGGAGCTACTACAACAATTTTAACATATACATGTATACATCTCAAATATAACTTTACTTTATAAGGAAATCCTCAATGAAAGATGATTCTTGAGGAACCACTTGCTCACTATGCTGCTTTCCTGGAAAAATGGAATCACTAATGAGGTAAAGCAGTGAGTGGAGAATATGCTACCATACTTGTGAGGCTAGGTATTTCAAGGCTAGCTCACAAGGATGGCTCATGCTTACTTATCACTTGGTTCATATACTTATATTCATGAAATGAAGAATATAAGAATCATAACAACAATGAACTTTTATATACGAAGATTTATGGAAATCTTTGGAATTTAGATTCATATCTTTGAATCTCTCACATCAGGTATACATCATTTCTTGTAACTTTTATCTTATAGACACTTGGATCTTGTTACCACATAATCATATTTTTCTTGTACTTTAGATTAGGAATCTTGTACAAATGATCTTTTAAAATAATAGTTCATATAAATTAACTTTGGTATCAAATAGTTTAAACATATATATATATATATAGGAAAGCTATGAAGTACTTTTGAAACTATAGATTTCTTTGGATTCTTTGGGAACTTGTATATGTTTACCTTGAAAGTCATTTCACAAAAACGTTTGAAAATTCTTGATTCATATAAGATCTCGATGTTTAGTAAAACTCATACACTTATACTTTTGGAAATACATATATACATATATATATCTCATAATCAAATATTTATTTTCAAATAGCTTATAAAATCAATGATTCACATATCTTATAA
>CATKHJ010108492.1:0-14563 GCA_949750685.1 Vernicia montana | reverse complement strand
ATCATATGTCTATATCTCGATTCTAATTCTTGATAAATTGATTCCTACTAGAAACCCTTTCTAGTGAATCTTTACTACCTCGGCCAAGGATTTGATTATCAAGAACAATCAGATAGCATAGGATTTCTTCCTTGTTTATTCAAGCTAATGAATTCTCTCTTTGCGATCACTTACCTCCATACATAACTAGTTAGAACCATCACATGCCATATACCATTACATGAATAGCATTAGTATATGAGCAGTAACAAATCCTAACTACCAATGAATGAGATACAATGTCCCTCAAGTCAAAGGACTATATGTACAATTATGACCTAGACGATGATTTATTGACTAGCAATAAAACTCCATGATATCATCATCTAACGTCACAGTTCAATCATTCATCACATGAATATCCACGTATTTATATCGACAACTTTTGTCAAGTAGCATGATGCTCACTGCCTCTATAATCATAAGTATCACATACTGATTATAGAATACAAACAGAGGTGATGGTCTCTCCAGAATTTAAAATGCCCAGTCATTATTCCTATGACCATGAACATTTATTGTATTTGTTTGAGAGCGATATGTCATCCATATTCTCAACACTTAAGAATAGATCCTCTTACAAAATACTAATGGACTACAAATATATATTTAATACAATGGAACAATTGATTTATACAAACATATATTTATTGCATTTAATTATAATGTTGTTTTACATTTACATAAATATATACACTGGTCTAGGGCATATACTCTAACAGTTATGACCCATGGAAAGACTGTCCCAATGGTTTTAGTGGATAATGGGTTTGCTCTGAATGTTTGTGCACTTAAGGTGGCAAGTTGTTTGGGATTGAAAACTTTAGATTTCACACCCTTATATCAGATTGTAAGGGCATATGATAATACCAAGAGGTAAGTTTTGGGTGTTGCAACTTTAGATGCCACTATTAGGCCTACCACTTCTTCTATCCCATTTCAAGTGATTGATGTACCTGCATGTTTCAATCTCCTCATTGGAAGGCCATGGATACATCAGTTTAAAGCTATCTCCTCATCCCTCCATCAAAAGCTTAAGTTTCCTCATGGAACTTCTATTGTTACCATTAAAGGGGATATGCACAGGAAAAGTGATGTCCCAAATTATATACCCATTTTGGAAATTCAACCTGAACTATCTTCGGTGCCTTTATCTTGTTTCTCCTTTGACATTGTCCAGTTTATAGAAGAAGAAGAAGGTAAAGAATTTGTTCCATTTGATTTTGATCCATATAGCAGTATTGTTGTGGCTAATATGATGAGGAAAATGGATTATTTCCCTAGCTTATGTTTAGGCAAGAATCAAGAAGTGGATGAAGCAGTTTAAGGATTGTCCCATTTCCAACGCCACTTTTGGACTTGGTTATGAACCTACCCAAGAGGACCTAATGGAAATGGAGACATGAGCCAAAGAAAAAGCCAATGCCAAGAAGAAAGGTGAGAAATATTAGTGGCAAATACACCCTTATTTCAAAACCATTAATGGGTACTTTGTAAAAGAGGGTGAAGATTTTCATTATTGTGGCTTTCCTGAACCTTGGCTATGTCCTATTAATAAGAAATTAATCCCTAGTTTTGAAATTTTCTTTGATGTCAAGCTTACTGTAGAAGAATGTGAGCCAATATTTATATTGGACCAAGATTGGGAGTGAAGTAGAAGTAGACCCCACCAAGCTTATCAAACGAACCCAAGCCCAGCCTGATAATTGGTACTTTGGAGAAGAATTTAAAGATGTCATGCTTGACCTGTCTGAGATCGAGTATGAGTTTGAATCTGAGTCTGTTGAGTTGTTTTCTTCTAGTTTTTCATTTGAGTCTGTAATTAACCTTCCAGGTCCTTTGTTTAGTTTTGATGTAACTATAGATGGTGGTGCTTTCATTCATAATAAAAAGTTTGAGTTTTCTTCTTATGATTAGGTGTCCCCTCATTCTTTTGCTTGTCCTTCTTTTGAATCCAATTTGAATAAGGCATTAGAAAAAGAAAATGAAATTAGTGAAATAAAAAAGGATAAAAGCGAAGAGTCAATAAATTTTGGCACATAAGCAAAACCTAAAATTACATTCATTGCATCATCATATTATGACAATGATGGTCTGATCAGATTGATCCGGAAGTTTTTGGATTATTTGCATGGGAGCCCAAGGATATGACTTGTATAGATCCGAACATAGCAATGCATAAGATCCCCATCTATTAGTATATGAAGCCTATCAAGCAGAAGTTGCAAAGATTGAAGATGGAATGGTCTTTAAAAATCAAGGAAGAAATCACCAAGCTGCTAAACAATGGGTTCATCGAACTGATCACTTATCCTTCATGGTTAGCCAATATAGTACTGGTTCCAAAGAAATATGGGAAGGTTCGAATGTGTATGACTATTGGGATTTGAATAAGTCTTGTCTAAAGGATGATTTTCCTTTACCTCATATTGACTTACTAGTTGATCGCATGGTAGGATCTGAAGTGGTCTCTTTGATTGACCTATATGCAGGATATAACCAAATTCAAGTCTACCCTCGTGACAAGGAAAAAATAGCCTTTGTGATAGAATGGGGCACCTATTGTTACAAAGTCATGCCTTTTGGGTTGAAGAACATTGGGGCAACATGCCAAAGAATGGCAACCACTATTTTCTATGATATCATATATAAGGATGTTAAAGTATATGTGTATGACATGGTCATAAAGTCTGAAATAGCTGAAGGTCATTTAGATGCATTAAGGCGATTCTTCCTTAGAATTTACCAATACAATATGAAATTAAACCATGCTAAATGTCTGTTTGGTGCATCTTCAGGTGTATTTTTGGGTTACATGGTTAGCAAGAAGGGTATTGAAATTGATCCTGCAAAGTCAAAAGCTATTATGGAAATGCCAGCTTCAAAAAAAGAAAATGGAGGTCAGAGGTTTTCTAGTTCTATTAATGTACATTAGCCGTTTCATTTCACAAATGGCTAATGTATGTTGTTTAATTTTCAAGTTGTTGAAAAAGGGAGCCTCTAAACAGTGGAATGATGATTGCCAAAAGGCATTTAAAAAGATCAAAGAATATTTATTGAATCCTTCAGTTTTGCAAACTCTAAGGCGCAGAAAACCTTTGTTGTTATATCTTTCTATCACTCAAAAAGTTATGGGTGTAATGCTCACTAAAAATGCTATGGATTCCTATAAGGAAAATGCCATTTATTACTTGAGTAAGTGTATGCATGCCTATAAGCTTAGGTATAACCAAATTGAGCAATTATATATGTCTTGCTTTAGTTTAGGTGTGCCATAAGCTTCAGCATTACTTAATTTCTTATACTACACATGTTCTTGCTCATAACAGCCCCTTGAAATATCTTATTGAAAGTCCAGTTCTTGACAGTAAGATGGCACGTTGGATGGCAATCCTTGCAACATTTGATCTGAAGTACATTGTTAGGAAAGCTATAAAGGGAAGTGTGATAGTCGATTAGTTGGCTGCAACTCTTTTAGATGGTGAACTATTTTGAATTTCCTGATGAAGACATCTTGCAGATAGAATCGGAGGTTTGGAAGTTGTTTTTTTAATGGTGAATCTAATAGTAAAGGTTTTGGTGCTCAGATAGTCCTTGTCACACTAGAGGGAGAGCATTTGCCGATGGCAATCAAGTTGGCATTTGAAGTAACAAATAATAAGGCAGAATATGAAGCATGCATAGTGGGATTAGAAGTGGCTATAAATATGGGAATAGACAATTTAGAAGTTTTTGGAGACTCGAATCTGATTGTGCCTCAAGCTCTTGGTAAATGGAAGATAAGGGAAGAGCGTTTGGTTCCTTACCATCAGCACTTGGATGATTTAGCTCAAAGCTTTCATGAGCTTTCATTTCACTATTTGCCCCTAGCCAAAATTCAATTTGTCGATGCTTTGGCAACTCTTGCATCTATGCTAGACATGAAAAATGGTACCATAGTTAGACCTACGGTTATTGAAGTCAAAAGGCAACCTAGTTTTGATACTTATTATATGCATGTTCAGCTGATGGATGCGAAACCTTGGTTTTGGGATATTTTTAATTTTATCAAGCATAAGGAATATGCAGAAGGTGCTACCAAGTCAGACTGAAGGACTTTGAGGCAGCTGGCCAGTAATTTCAATCAAAATGGTGATGTGCTATACAAAAGAGCATGGGATAATATACATTTGAGGTGTTTAACTAATGAAGAAGCTCAGTAGATCATGGAATGGGTCAATGGTGGTGAAGTATACCCACATATGAACGACATTGCATTGGCTCTAAAGATTACAAATTTGGGTTATTTCTGATTGACAATGAACGAAGATTGTGCTAAGTTTGTGCAGAAATGTCATAAATTTCAAATCTATACCAAACTTCAAAGTCAACCTCCAATTCCTTTACATCCAATTGCAACTCCATGGATTTTTTCAACTTGGGGCATAGATGTCATTGATAGGATTAATCCCAAATCATTTGGTGGGCACAAGTACATTTTGGTGGCTATAGACTACTTCACAAAATGGATTTAAGCAACTTCGTGTTGGGTATTGGATTCTAAAAGGGTAGCTCATTTCATTCAAACTAACATTCGTTGTCGGTTTGGTGTCCCTTTTGAGATCAATATAGATAATGGGTTCCATTTTCAGAAAGAAGTGGTTCATTTGTTGAAGAAAGAAAAGATACAGCATCATCGATCTTCTCTTTACTGACCACAGACTAATGGGCAGTCGAAGCGGCCAATAAAATGATTAAGTCTTTTCTGCAAAAAATGACTGATAATCATAAAAATTGGTATGAACAATTAAAATTTGCTCTATGGGGTTACCCAACTTCCATTCGCCCTCTAATAAAGGCAACTCCTTATTCATTGGAATAAGGGATGGAAGTTGTTTTACCAATTGAGGTAGAGATCCGATCAGTCAGGGTCATGAGTGAGAGTCAGTTAGAGGAAGGAGAATGGATAAAGGGGTATCATGACTAGTTGAATGCTATTGATGAAAGAAGGATGGATGCTTTGTATCGGATTCAAGGCTACCAACAAAGGTTATCAAGGCATTTCAATAAGAAAGTCAAGGATAAAGGTTTGCAAGAAGGCAATTTGGTTATAAAGGAAATTCATGCTCCAATTTATGATCCTTGAGGAAAGTTTAGACTAAAATGGGCTAGCCTTATGTGCTCAAATAGATTTTGTCAGGAGGAGGTGCTATTTTAATGGAATTGAGTTTTCCAATCCCTGTAATTTGGATCAATTGAAGCATTACTTCTTGTAAATGTAGCAACAGTTGTTTGTTTTTCATAATTATCGTGCAATGTAACCAAGAACTACGTGGACTTGATTCTCCTTAAAAAATTAATAAAAACTAACTAAGGGTGGAGATACGTAGGTAACCCAATTTGGGTGTTGTCTAAGTTTCAATAAAATTTTCTTTTATGTCAAGTTTGCATTATATAAGATTTCCTTGCTTGCATCCACCAAAAAAAAATAATAATAAGAGCTCACTAAGTTGAAAACCCAAAAAAGGCAATTTAGGCAAAAGTTAGAGCATAATTAAAAGAAAAATAAAGAAAAGAAACAAAGAAAAAATGTCTTCTTCAATTCGGATTCAAACAATGTCATAAAGTTTTCTAAGTCTAGTACTCCTGTTGTTTGTCTCGACAAAGTTTTATTCAAAAAATAACAAAAAAAAAAGTCTTGTTTTGTTCATTGCATGTCTCAAAAGCCTCAAGATCCTAGGTAGCTCTTCTCCTCCTAGGATGTATATCCCTCGAACCATCATCCTCGTCAGAGTCATCCTCCTAAGGTGCAACAATAGTCACTTCCCCATTAGTAGCCTCATCTTCGATCGTATATAGCAAGGCAACCCTCCTTATCTTCTCAACTGGCTAAGACACAGTAGCCCACCATAAGTCATATGCCTTTGATCTATCAAAATAGTAAGAGGGAAGCACCATATGAATACTCTAAGCCCACCCATTTGTGACTGCCCTAGCCATAGTAGGGGTGATCAAGGTAGACTCAAAAATAGTACCATCGAGGGGAACCCCCTGTGAATGGCCCATCTGGAGCATCACTCTGGTCCCCTAATCAAAGCTCACCATGTACAAACCAAGCAGATACACCAGCCTGTACCCATAACTCATAGTCATGAACTTCTTAATCTTGTACTAGGGATAAAGCCATAGTTGTTCCTCTAGGGCAAGGTCGATCAGCCACTCGATTCTTTTTTAGAATCTAGTTTCTTAACTATCTTACGGGACCAATACTAGGATGCAAAATAGTCAGCTCGAGTGGGAGGGGATACCACTCTCAGATGATCTCTAAGCCATATTTGTCAAGCATGGAATCTTTTAAAAAAATAGAACAACCAAAAGATAAAAGAGGACATTTTGGGAATTAAGACGTACCTATAGGATAATTAGGTTAACAGACCAAGATCCATCATACCTATAAGCCCGATCCATGCTAAGAATGGTCTCAGCCAAAATGATGCCAATAATTAAGAGACCATTCTCCATTTGAAAAATCAACTCAATAATTTTCACATCACACCAATTGACCGAGCCCATGAATAAATTGCTTAAAGTCAAACAGAAAGCCAAAGCTCGCATCCTGCGATATTGCCACTCTTTTTCTTCAAAACCCTGAGCATTATGAAACTAAGCAATCACAGTATTGAAATCCACCCAATCATCAATAACCATGGGCCTGGTTGTAACTGCATCCAAAACTAAGAGTCTCTGAAAAGTGTTGAAATAGCCTACCTTCATGACTAGAGTGGCCAAATCAGCTTCTGGGTCAGCACTTAAGAGGACACTGAACTCCTCGAAGGTCGGACACGTTTCATCCATGCAAGCACCGAACTTGAACATGTGTACATTCGCATCCTAAAATCTCAAGCAAGCCCTCAGAAAATCCCAATCTAGCTTGATCCCTTGCAAAGTAGGTATAACGTTTATCCCAAAAGTTCCTAAGTTGATGCATTCCACTTGCTCGAGGTTTTTCGTCCATAAATGTGTAAAGTGACTGAAGAAGGACTCCATGAAAATGAGAGAAAAATAAAAAAGAGAACAAAGCAAAAGAGAGCACTAAGAAAAAAGAAAATTTGTTGTGAAAAGAGTGTTTTTAGAGGCATAAATTGTTAAAATGGGTGGCTACCTTGAACAACGTGCTTAAAAAGAAAAAATTAGGGTTTTTCAAGTCTGGTGGGCTGCGAGCAGCAAGTTTTCTCTGTGGAACTAGAGGGATAACTTACAGTTGCCACAGGTTACCCTGAGGCAGCTGCAGGGAAGGCTGCGATTTTGCCCCTTAAACAAAAAAGGGGCCCGGGCATTTAGTATTTCATAGTTGCATAGCATTGATAGTGCATTTCATAAAAAAGCACAAACATTCATTCCCATTCATTTTAATACAAGTGTATAACATTCCAAACACAGCATGTAATGTCTCATCAAAAGTATAGCATAGTCCATAACATAGCCTAATTCATAACATGACATGACATAACATGTATATATCTGTCTTTCTGCAACTAACATAACAGGAAAAGAAAAAAGCTAGTGTCTGCCACGTCTGGGCCTTGACTCCTCTTCATCCTTTTCAGAAGCACCAAAAGTAAAAGATATGGACAAGGGCAACCACAACCGGTGAATCATCTCATGAGCCTCACAAGCCCATTGTTTAGGAACCTGCAGGAATGGAAGGCAAAATACAAAATTTGTTATATGATTCTTTCTAAATAACAAATTATAGACTGCATGATACATACCCTCCTCACATCATAAAGAAAAGGTTGATAAGACTCAGGTAGGGATTAGGGAATCTCATATCTCATAAGCTCACGACTGCGAGAATAATAGTCTAGCTCATTGCTAGGCCAAACATATCTCAGAAGAGCTGCAACCTCATTAGGTCCTACTCCAGCAGCTAAAGTACTCGCAGTAGTGTGTGGACCTACACTGTCATCCCTCATAATCGTGGGGGGGTAGAGACTAAGCCGGTAGTAGACCGCCTTAAGGCAAATCATGTCAATCTATCCAGAAAGGGCATGCCAGGTATCAGATGGCTAGGGAAAAACTCATCATAGCTGGCATCAAGGTCCAGGTAAAGGTCAATTGGAAGCCCAGTCACTAAAACATCATGATCCTCAATGTGTGATCCATACCGAATCTCAATGTGTGATCCATACTAAATCTCAATGGGAGGACCAACTAGGACAATCCTCTCACCAGCTATCTATCCCCGAACCCTCTCACCCAAGTAAAACATCTGATCCGATCATAATTGCAAAAGAAGCCTACAAGAGGATAAGTCAACACTAAACTCGACTATTTGAACAAGAAAGTGAAGCCTATGAAGGAAGGGTGTCCATCGGACCTATGAAACAGAAATGGATCTTAGAAGTAATAGTTAAATTAACTAGGAAGGATGTAAAAAAATACCTGGGATGGCTCCAAGCGAGAAAAGAAGGCCCTAATCCCAAGAAAACTAAGTCTCTGATACCGAGTCTAGATCTATGAGCTCTATAGATATCCACTAAGAAAGCAGTCTACAGTGTCACTCCTCAAGGGAAGGGAGAGAAAGAAAAAGTACTCACAAGCCCAGTACTTCAAGCAAAAAGCAGTAAGTCAAAATAATCAAGGGGCAAGTATGTAAGACAGAAGCATACCTCCCAGATGATATGGGTCCTGCCTAGACCATAAAAGATCCCCTGAGAGAAATTAGACATCTCTCAGTACATGTCGCATAATGCTGATCCTCTCTAGCCAAAATCTCTAATCTCTAATAGATCCTCCAAAGAGTGAAGAACGCTTAGGTCAATAGTGTCCTTCTGGGTGTGGCAGAAGGAACAACTCAATATCATAAGAATCACAAGCCGAGCCGCTTGTGCCTCGGAGAATCCACCCACATCATAGGTAAGGACCTCAATCTAACTACGTAGCCAAGTTCGAGGAATATGTAAATCTCCATGTGGAGGGTCGACACAGATCATATCAATCAAGGTCTCCAAAGAAAGATCAATCCAAGCCGAATAGAACTCTATGGTGCAGAGTCTAAAATGCAGTCATGACAGCATGGTAAGATCCAAAGGAGTGACAGTCATCTTCCCACATGGGAAATGGAAGGTGTCCATTGTATCCTACCACCCCTCTGACAGAGCCCTCGGCAAGGGAAGATGCCTCTCATAAGAGTAATCAAGTGACAAGAGATCCAACAAGACGGATGGCTGAATAAGATCCCTAACATGCTGATGACCCTCCAAAAAGAAAGCTACGGCTGACAGGTTTGATCTGCCCCCTCTCAACCGTATAGCCACAGTCTAAAGAAAGAAAAAAAGAAAAGAAAAAAGAAAAAAATATTAATTAAATAATTAATAATTATTTAGTAATTGAAGATTATGTTTGAATAAATAAAATGCATGCATATATGTTTTGTTGTATGTTATAACACCGAAACAAGAAAAGAGGGCAAAATGGTAAATACCTCCATGGCGCGCGTACGCGACACGTGATGCTCATGCTCCTATACCAGGTCATCTTGGTACACATTCTCCCACGGTGCTTGATAGTTGCATATGTGGCGGCTATTAGATGGAGAAGCGATTCTAGAGAGAAGTGAGAGAATTTGAAGCTTTAAAGAGAGAATGAATTTTTAACAAAGGAAGAGAATGGCAAAAAGTGAAAGGGTCCACCCCTTTATATAGGCACCTCAGCATAGTGCTTTGGTTCGACTAGGAAGGCGTGGGATGCAATTTTTGGCTTCGTTTGATGTCAGGATTCAGTGCCATAAATTTTCATGTGTTCACAAGAATTTTCTTTATTTTTAGAGTTATCATTTGTCCATATTTGACTTGGGATGCTTTTGTTATGCCAGAAAGACCAAAAATAGAGAAACACTAAAAAAAGTCACATAATCTCCAAACTTGCCAAAATTTTCTAGAACAACTCCAAATATTAGTTGGACCTCCTGGAACAAACTCGGGACCTCTCATTTTACTTGTAATAGACAAAAGAAATCTCCTATTCATTATCATCAGAACAACCTTCAAACAAGGCAATTCTAATGAAGGGCATCTGTGAACATGTCTTTTAGCACCCTTCAACCATCATCAGGTCTTGGTATGCATGGACACGGAAAATGGGACCTCGAAGAATCGAAAAAGGCCAAAATCGAACCAAAACCTAGAAGCCCTATGGAACAACCTCTAAGACTGCTACAAGACCCTCTGCAGCAACCGCAGGGCCACATGCGGAACCGCAGGTATGACCTGCAGCATCTATGGGCTGCTCCGACAGTTCTGCTCAAATCCCACTTTTTTTTCCACTCTTACATTTCTGTTGTATCCTAATCCCACATTGGAAGTTTACAACTTTTCCCTTCACTATCAAGCTCATATAAACGAGCCTCCCCACCTCATTTCAACTAATCCCTTAGTTGTTAATTGACAGCTATCCTCTCAACCTTCTAATTTTCTCTCCATTTTCTTTTTAAAGGTTTCCTAAGGCTAATTCCTCCTTGATTTTAGTCCGCTTAATTTTAATTCTTTTTTGATTGAATTAAGTTTTTAAGTAGCTTTTTAGTTTAAATATTTTTAATAATTTGCTTTGCTTAATTAAATTTCCTTTGTGAGGTGACTAAGTCATTTCTCTTTGATTTAACTTGGCTTGAAGAGTTTTGGTCATAATTTTGTACCTTTGCATTGTTAAAAGTAGAACTCTGATCCAGTAAACTACTCCATCCTCCATACATTCCTAAGTGATGAAAACGCAAGGTAAAGCACCTTTGCCTTCTTCCATACTTTATATTTTCTTGAAATCAACAAAACATGATAAAATAAAAATAAAACAAACAAACCCTCCATTGCAAAATGGAAGAACTACGTGGGTTTTGATTCCCATTCAAAAGGATACGCAGGCACACTTATTGAAAGTGAAAAATCCAAAATAAAATAAACAACTTCTTTTTCTTATTTTTTATTTTATTTTGGGGAATTGTGATTTTCCTAGTACCCATAAAGGCTAAAGAAGATATCCCCTATTTATTCAGTTAATTATTTTGTCAATTTATCATAATTATATCTATCATTTCATTTTTATAATTGTCATTCCGTTGTTGAATTATTCATGCAATCATTTTCATCAAGCTATCCTTATATTATTAAGACAAACCATCATTTTTAAAATAAACCAAAAACCTAGTTCCCGAATCTTCCTTGGTTTCAAAGACTAGTGCATTGTCCAAAAGGTAATTAAATGGAGTCAATCAATGGGGTTTTACCTTATATTTTCCCGATTAAAAATAAAATAAGGTGGTGACTCCAAAATCATTTTTCAATTTAAAGAGCTAATTTACCAAATAAAGCGATAGCCGCTTAAATCGTAAGACTAACTCCAAAAGCGCATTCCAATTCCTAGCGGACCAGATCAGTGCTCGGGTGAGGCCTCACAAGGGAAAATACTCTGCCTCTACCTCTCCCCTCTGAAGCTTGATTAGTTTTGGGTGCTTGACCTTATCCTTTTCCTTTACCCCTGAGCTCCTAGTATCAGGTCTAGCCATTTGTACTATAGGTTAGGAAGTAGCAGATGCATTCTGTTGACCTCCCCAAAGTGGATAACCCTTGATAAAGTGCCATGCTTTTCCACATTTATAACAAGTCCTTGCACCTGTTCTATATACCCCATCATGTTTTCGCCCATAAGTAGTATAAGTAAGACGACTATAAATCTACTGCTCATGTCTAGGTGCAGAACTGGTGGCTGGAGCAGAAGCAACTGATACCCTCTAGTCTGTCTCCTACTCTGATTACCTCCTCTGTGTTTACTCTGAATTATATTAGAAATAGCAGGTTCAACTATCTTTACATGAGAACTTCTCCCTCCACCCCTACTCTGGTTACCAAAACCCTTGGGTTTATTCTTGTTCCTTTGATCTCTTTCTGCTCTATCTTCTTTGCTCTTTGATTCCATTTGCTTTGCCTTGTCAATGAACTTAGACAAGAAAGCAAACTCAGTGGCACATATGGCATTGTGTAGAGGTGCAATCAAACACTTCAGAAATCTCCTCATCTTAGCTACTTTTGTAGGAACTACATCAAGGTCATATTTGCTCAACTGGTTAAATTCCTTGGCATACTCGGATACAGTCATGCCTGGTTGTTTCAATATCTCAAATTAAGCTATCTGGTTCTCCCTCTCTCCTTCTGCTAAGAACTCATCTATCATATCCTATTTGAATTGTTCCCATACCGGAGGAATCTCATCATATAGCTTATTTTTCACTTATTGTTGAAACTAAGTCCAAGCATCATCTTTCAACAAAAGTCCCACTAGCTCGATTGCCTTAGCATCAGAATAAGGCAATCGTCTTACTACCTTATTAATCGCTTTAAGAAACCCATGAGGTTCTTCTCTGTTTTCCCTATGAAACTCCAGAAGTCCCATCTTTAGGAAAATATACCTGCTCACCCCACCATCATCAATTACTCTCATAGCCACATGTCTAGGAATAGGAGCATTCATAGGAGTCGGTGGTGGTGGTATTCTCTTTTGTACGGATAAAAGAGGAGGCGGTGGTGCTACATTAGCATCCAGTTGCCTTAATTGCCTCAGTTTCATTAATTCTCGGTGTAGTTCTTCATTCTCACGCCTCAAATTATCATCATCACCTCTAGGTTGAACATTAATTTCCTCCATTTGAACCCGACGTCTAGCTCTAGGTGGTTTAAGTGGTCCCTCATGAATGGAGGGGGAATCCGAAGCCTTTTTCAGTGCATTTACATTCTCAAGAGGAACTCATCTTGGTCTACCTCTTCCCCTTCCTCTTCCTCTTCTAGGAGGCATTATTGACCTAAATTGGGTTCTCAATTTAATCAATCTCTATTTTGATCTTGACATTCAAATTGAATAGTTTTAATATTTCATCTAAGTGTATTTGACAGATAAAATGCCTTAAAAAAGCTTAGGATACAAGAACTTAGAAAATTCTCTAAGTGTTCTGTTGGACTCCTAAGTCGCGCAATAGGCATGTATCTATCACAACTCAGTATGTTGCGACCGCGAAATAGTTCAAGCCATAAAATGCTAAAAGGTCTAAAGAGGTTCGCGGTCATTGTAGTGACCATAATCTTGAGCGCCAAAGGTTTATCGTGACCGCGATACCCCAATAGTGACCGCGACATTCATATAATAGAGAAAAATTCCAACGGTAACATGATCAATAAGCGAAAATCTACCATGTGTCACTAGCCATTAGACATACATGAATACAGCGACCGTGATTTCTTTATTGCGACCACAAAATACTCTTTGCGACCACGAGAAAGGCTTAGTGACCGCGATTCTTGTCTAACAGAGCAATTAATGCCGATTTTCTAGCTGTTGGAGCAAGATTTGGTTGAAACTCTATTTGTAATAACTCTTTAGTGGTGGGAAGCTATAAATACTCCCTACAAAGGCCTTTAAGACAATAAAACAACTTTCAAGCAACCAAACTCTTGCAATTTTACTTCTCAAGCTTTTAATTTTCATTCAACACTTTGTGTGTTTATTGTATGAGCTTTAATTGCTCAAGGGTTGGGTGTTAGCCTTAAACACTTGATAGGTTTAGGAGTGAGCCTTAGTAAAACTCTTGTTTAGGTTTGAGTGTGAGCCTATTGAAAACACTTAAGAAGTTTGAGTGTGAGCCTAGTGAAAACACTTGAGAGGTTTGAGTGTAGGTCTAGGGAAAACACTTGTAAGGTTTGGTGTGAGCCTAAACACTAAGTTGGGAGTGAACTTGGTAAAACTCCATTGATAGTGAAATACCCAATTGGTGATTAGGGAGTGGATGTAGGATTTGTTATAATCCGAACCACTATAAATCTTTGTGTTCTTTTCTTGCCCTACTCTTTGTTCATTTAATTTTTTAATTACCCACCAATTGAACCCCCATTCTTGGTGCATATTGGGCAACAGGCATTTATAAGATAAACACATAACAAAATATTTAACATATAATAGTTAATGCGGACTTACACATAAACGATGACTTCAATAGACATAGAGGAATTTTCCTATGCTCTATGGTGCTCACATAACTTACATCTCTTATAGTCTAAACTGGACTTAAACCTTATGCTCTAATACCAACTTTGTCATAGACCAACTTTGCAACTATGATGGTCCTAAGTCATGGGTAGGCATAAAGCCACCAAAAACCCATAGAACCCTTCTTATCATACAATCCACATGGCATCATAACAACTAACATAAACACATCCACAAGATCAGAACCTGAACACATACATATACTCATAATCTCATAAGTCTCATAATATTTATATCATTCCATGGATTCTCATAAAACAATACATATAACATTATCTATGTAATTGCCATTAAGGCTAAAAGAATATCCTCCTTCTGAAGGGATTATTGGGCCCGAACGCAGCGGAATTACTAGGCTTGTGAAAAATCAAACACTTTAAAATTTCACAACACCTATTGTTTGGTCCAATCAAACTTCCCAAGCAATCTCCTAATTAATGTGTAAAACACATATGCT
>CATKHJ010108432.1:0-15107 GCA_949750685.1 Vernicia montana | reverse complement strand
AATTATACTACAATACTTGTGAGGCTTGGTATTTTAAGGATAGCTCACAAGAAGGATTCATGGTTCATGCAATAATAATAGTTCATGAGGTTTATACATTAGCAATGGTTCTTGGCTTAACAATAACAATGGTTCATGGTTCAATCATCATGTACATATCATGTTTAGCAGAATTAGCAATAACTTGAATAGAGGTTCATAAGTCTTAACGTTCCCTATGATAAATGGCATTATGCTCATAGGCATTACTGAGAACTGAGACATAGAACATATTCAATCATGAACATGGGAGGTAGAGGCTCTTCTTAATGGAGCATACCCTCATCTCTGCGCAAGATTGATCAGATCTCACGGCTAGGACACCATAGCCCTTCCTAGCCAAGGCATGGATACTTTACTCTATCCATCGGAGTACATTGTGCACAATACCTGATGTTTTGCCCCACATCAGTATTGGGGTTTTCTGCTTGGTTTCATGGTCATGGAATTTATACAACAAGATATTATGGATTATAGATTATAATCATGCATGGGTTCTTAGGAGATTCATATCATGTCATACAATAAGCATGGTATTGGTTCAATCATGGTTCATGAATACAATGTAGTTGATATCACAAAAGGATATTAAATCAATAATCAATAAATATTTGGTGGTTCATGATGAAGTTAGGCAATTATACCTCATGATTCAAAACACAATCATAATAGTATAAGTATCGCTCACTTTAATTCCTTAGCTCCAAAATGATCTTGATATCAATTCCTAGAGCAAATAAATGTGATGATCACATCCTCCATCATCATCTCTTCTTGAATCTCTATGAGAATCTATAGAAACCCAAATAGAAAAATAACAACAATTCATTAATCTATCAACTTAAATCATATAATAATACTAATTATGCTAACTTAACTTAATCTTACCATAACCTTGCATCTATTGAAAGAAATTGAAAGGGAATGAAGAAAAATATCCAAACCCTAACATACCTTAACTTAGATGCTTGGTCAATGAAGAGAGGAAATGGAATTCATAACCTTAGATCCTCTTAACCATGCAATAAATAATCTTCCTTGAAGTTAGAATGAGTAGATTTAAAGAATTTTGAAAGAAAATATGTTTAGGAACTCTGAAAATCAGGTAGGAATGAAATTGGGGCTTTTAATTCCTTTTATAATGTTGTTTCTCGATTCTGACCCCGACATGAGTCGCGGTCGCGACATGCATGTAACGGTCGCGATTCACCTTTCGCTCTCGCAATATGAAATACTGGTCGCGAGGAGTCACTGTTCACATGACTGTTCATGCTGGTGTCATGGTCGCCATTTCTCGATTGCGGTCGCGATTCTCATTTAACTAAAATCCCAAAATCATATAGAGGAGTTCGCGGTCGTCGTCGCGCCCGCTATTGCTTTCGTGATGGACTTGCAACGGTCGCAACATCTTTGTTGTAGTCGCTACTAACACTCTGCAGTCCTTCTTTATGCATTTCAAACTTCTAAGTCCAATTTTTCCACTCTAATCAATATAATTCATCCATATGCATGTAATAATACTTATAATTCATTCATATGATCGAATAGAAGTTTATACATGAACATTCGAGGTATTACAGACATATGGCAGGTTCTACAACCCTTATGTCCAGTGTGGTGCCTGTATTTGGTCACGGTCAAGTTGGTGGTATCACATGTGATGGAGAGGGGAGTGCCACCCTTGTACAGGCTTTTCCCTAACAGGACTCTCCTTACATACTTGACAAGTGACAATGGCTATAGTACCTTACTCCGTGAGTGTTGGTGTCTGAGCAAAAAGTGAGAGAGGCAAAGGACAAGCGGGTGTTACATCTTGGGCAAGCTCTTGATCACTAGTGGATTTGACTTCCTTGATGGGCTTTGCAAATCAAGCCCATTGAATGGTTTATACACAGATGGGTTGTACTCCAGTGGAGCCCAATTAGTACTTAGGCATTTTTATTCCTCATCACATATAATTGAATAGTTTTTTTTTATAAATTTTTTTAAATTTTTAAATTTTTACTTTTTATGAAACTAGTGATCATGGATTCACACTTTGTGCGATTTTGATTATATATATATTTTTATTTTACTTGTGTTTTCTTAAAATATTTTAACATATGTAAATTATTATTATTATTAATTTTTTATTAAATTTAACTATTACCTTTTCAATAATTTTGACTATTAATATTAAAAAAATATATGTAAGTCATCTAAAAATAATAAAAACATATTAATATATTGGTTTATATAAAATTTTAATTGTGTCTATATGAATTTTAATTTTGAATATATGAAAAAAAAATTGATGAAGTGATTTCATATAAATTTAATTTTTAAGAAAGTTACTCGATAAACAGTGAAAAATTAAGAAACTTATTGGACACATGATAAAAAGTTATCTAAATAACTTTCTTTTATTTTATATGTATATATGTATATATATTTTCATAGTTTATTAGTTTAAAAAAGATTTAAAATATATATTAAATTATTATATATTTAAAATTTCAATCAAAATTTATAATTACGAATTTACCATTATATGAAATAATTATTCCACGTCTAAAAATAAATCATATGATGGCTTAGTATATGACTAAACACAACTCTAGTATAATATATATATATATATATATATATATATATAAAATTTATTTTAGCTTTGATTTTAATATTAATAAACTCATATAAATCATTCTTTGATATGCTCTCGACTAATTCTCTCTGATCGGAGGAGGAAAGGGATCAACTTCAATGCAGCAATAAGAAAATTAAGATTGGTAGTTCTGGAGGTATGCAATCGTTTGATGAGGAGATGCAGTTGGCAGGAGAGAATGGGGAAGAATTATATATATATATATATATATATATATATATATATATATAATTTATTTTAGCTTTGATTTTAATATTAATAAACTCATATAAATCATTCTTTTATATGCTCTCTACTAATTCTCCCCAATCGGAGGAGGAAAGGGATCAACTTCATCGCAGCAATAAGAAAATTAAGATTGGTAGTTCAGGAGGTATGCAATCATTTGATGAGGAGATGCAGTTGGCATGAGAGAATGGGGAAGAATTGTCACGCAGCAATGATACGTTCAAGGATAGGCTTCTACGGTCATCATGTAATGGACATGATCAAGGACAAACAGAGGATGATGAGGCGATTTCTAATGATGACACAAACGATGGGGTAGTAGAGGAGGAATGCCTAACTATCAAGGTCTCAAAGGAGGAGAAGCGGAGACTTCGCAAACCCTGGGCAAAGACGCTGATTGTGAAGTCACTAGGGAAAACTATTAGTTTTAATTTCATGCAACGTAAACTCAAGGAATTATGGAAGCCGGTCTCCCCTTTCTCAGTATTAGCGATGGAAAATGATTTCTTCCTAGTGAGATTTAACTCGGTGGAGGACTATGAATTCGCTATATTGGGGGGGTCCTTGGATGATTTTAGATCATTATCTAACGGTTCGACAATGGCATCATCATTTTGATCCTATGCAGGCTACCATTGATAGGTTTTTAGCTTGGGTCAGGATTCCCTACCTCCCTATCGAGTACTATGAAGAGAGGTTCTTGATGCGTTTAAGGGCTTACTTAGGAAGACCCCGTAAAGGTAGATGATGCTACTAGTGAGGTCTCAAGGGGGTAGATTTGCACGATTATGTGTTGAGATAGACTTGTTTAAACCTCTAGTTTCTTACTTTAAGCTTTGTAAACGAGTAAGGAAGGTGGAATACGAAGGCATTCATTTGGTCTATTTTTGTACGGGAGGTACGGCCATCGCTTGGAGACCTGTCCGAAGCTTCCTCCGCAAGAGGTGGAGACGGAGAATGGAATTCTAGTTAAGGAAAGCAATTAAGAGAAAGGTAAGGTGATAAAGGACAAAATATACTGAACTGGGTTATAAAGTAAAAATGGGCCCGGCCCAATCCAATGCACTTAATAGCCCAAAAGCTGTAAAGGTCAAGTCGAACATGGAACGAAGTTTGTTTCCAAATAGAGAGCTGAAAGTGTGCAAATTTCCATCCTAATCTGAACAGGTCAAAGAAACCCATACTTAATTCATTTAAGGACTCGTATCTTATAAATACTTCCAGAAATCAACCTTTACAGGTACATACACTTATACACAGGCAATACAGAACATTGTCCTCAATCTTCTAAATTGAGTCAATCTTCTAACTTGACCGTCGGAGTGGCTTTGCTAGGCACCCTACCAAGCCCACCTAACTCTTGTTTCTTTTTACTGGTCGCACCAGCTCACAATCAAATTCAAGCAAGATTGAACTATTCCACTTCGGTCGAAATTAGCTTCATCAAATTGGCACTGTCTGTGGGAAACGATTAATCAAAATCTTTCCTAATATTCTTAAGTTGTGACCTATAGAAGAATTTAATCTAAAGGTACGGCTCAATTAAAAGGTAACAATAACTAGGAAAATCCTCCTAGAGATCCCAGAAATTCCCAAATTCACCCAAGGGTGGAAGACCATACTGAGACTCCAGTCACCCTGCCTGGACGAACCTCAAATACTAATGTAGCATCCACACTGCAACAATTGGGTGCTATAGTCCCAGCCCATAGTGGGAACCAGTCTATTTTGTTGACTCTTGAAGCTGTGTCAACCTTGCAGTTGCTACTTAATACTTTACAAACCCCGCAGATTACTCCGACAATCAATGCTTAGGCAGTTACCGAATTAGTACCAAGGGTAGACCTTACCCGAAGGCTCGACTTCGAAGTAACACCACCAGAACCACGCAATCAAGATCGCGTAGCTGAAAGAAGCAGGGAGAGGGTAAGATCAGAAATAGTCAGGCCTACTGGTAATAATGAAAAAGAAAATCCCAACTAAGAGTGAAGTGATCAAACAGCCAGCAGAAATCGAAGTAGAGAAAGCCAACCTCGGCGTTCAAACAGGGTTGATCCAGATAGCCAAAATAATAGAGCAAAAGGAAGAAAAATGATCCTAAAAAAAGGCTAGAAAGGATGGAGAATCTCTCTCTGAGTCTTTTAGTCAAGAAGCAACCAGCTAGAAGAGGGATGAGGAGATAAGAGAGACCCTCAAAATTTTTTTACAGGAAATTGCTGAGGATAAAAATAAAAAATCCAAAGACAAAAACCTCCAGTTGGCTCTAAAATCCCCTTTTACCAGGTCCATACAAGAGTATAGAATGCCCAGCAAATTCAAGCCTCCGAATTTGAAAAAATATGGTGGTGAAACTGATTCAAGAGCTCATGTTATGGATTACAAGAATGCAGTAAAATTATAAACAAGAAGTGACGAGGTGCTATGCAAGGCTTTCAGAGGGTCTCTAGAAGGAGCAGCCACGAGGTGGTTTGATAGCCTAGAAGAGAAAAGTATTACTAATTTTGGCTAGCTCACTACCCAATTCATACAGAGATTTGCAGCAAGTATTCTAGTGGAAAAGCGAACACAATGTCTTGAGGCCATAACCTAGAAAGAATGAGAACCTTTGAGGGATTTTGTGGCTCGCTTTAACAGGGAGGCCCTGAAGATTACATAGTTAGATTAGCCCAGAGCAGTGGAAGCCCTGCAAAATGGAACCTCTCATACATATTACTTCAAAGCATTGCGCAGACATGCACCTCGTACTTTGAAGGAGGCTATGACCATTGCCCAAAAGTATATCAGGCAAGATGATGCCTACGCTTTCAATCAATTCGCTAAGAAAAGAATGGAAAGGGAAAATTCCAAAGTAGAAAGAAAAAATAAACGAAAAGAAGAGGTAAACAGGGGAAGTCAGGGAGGAGGAAGAAATGAGAGAGGCAGACCACTTCGTACTATGGACCTAACCAAATTAACCCCACTGAATGCGAACCCAGCATAAGTTTTTGCTACCTTCAAAGATCAAGATATTTGGGCTCGCCCCCAACCAATGTTGACTCCACTAGATAGACGGAGTAAAAATAAATACCGCTTATTTCACAATACCTATGGGCACAATACCAATGATTGTAGCCAATTACTAGAAGAAATTAAGAGATTAATCAATCAAGGGTATTTGAAAAGCTTTGTGAAGGGCAATAACGGACACCAGGCTGAAGCAAACAAAGATAAGGGAAAGCGAACAATCAATGATGGCTCGGTAGGAGCCATTAATTGCTTAACTGGTGGACCAGATGAAATAACAATAATCAAAAGCAAGTTTAAGGCTTCCCAAAGAATAAGAGAGGAACCTGTGTTCATTTTTTGGAACGAACATTTAGAACCAACTAGAAGAGGAGATGAGAGCCAAATAAGACATCCTCATTTAAATCCCTTAATCGTCTAGACAGTGATGGCCAATTTTCTAGTAAAGAGAGTGCTCGTTGATAATGGCAGCTCGGTAAATCTGCTAATAGCCGAGGCATATGCCAAAATGGGATTAAAAGAAAGTGATCTAGAGGGTATCAGAAACCCAGTTCACACTCTTGATGGCACAGAGGTACCATCAATTGGGATAGCAAGGTTACCTGTCACAATAGGTGCTGCCCCAAAATGTGTAACAGTGATGGACAACTTTGTGGTGGTAAGATTACCACTAGGTTATAACATTGTGATTGGAAGGCCTCTCCTCTATGATTTAGACGCTTCGACCAACATCAGGCACTTAAAGATGACCATCCTCAAGCTTAAGGGAGGGGAAATATGCATTTATGGAACACAGGACCAAGGCGAGCCAGAAAAGAGAAAACAAAAAAGCCTCTACTTCGTATGATTCTGAGGAAGTCGCATTGGTCGAAGCAGTGCACAAAATTCCAGAATAGAGGACCGAACCAGCGAAAAAATTGAAAAAAAATACTAGTAGAGTGAGAGAGATCGAAAAATTACTTATTAATCAACTCCTCTCCAAAAGACGAGCAGAAGATTCAAGCTCACCATTTTCTAACAGAGCGTCTATCCAGCTTCGCATGGTCTTCAAAAGAAATAAAAGGGGTTAGTCCAGACATCATCACCCACCATTTTAATGTCGATCCCACATTCAGACCGATCAAACAGAATAAAATATGCTTTGGTCCGGAAAGACAAGCAGTGCTAGACGAAGAAGTTGACAAGTTAATGAAAGCTGGATTCATCAGGGAAGTACAATATCCACTAACAACCTAATAATGAAAAGTTATCTCCAATAATTAAAATTAGACCTAATCATGGATGGAATCCTAAACTGTAATTTATAAAAAAAAAATTATTATTCAAATAAATTAAATTTTTTAAAAACTTAACATGTTTCAAATCCAGACTGGACCTAATTGAAACTCTAATTATGGAATCCTTTATTTATCATTAACAGCTAGTTCTGAGGTAAGGGCAAACCATGACTATTGACCAAGGTACATAAATAACTTGTATCAGTCAGTACCATGACCGACAACCTTCATATATACAGGCTGTGAATGTTATGCGCTAAATCATGTATGCATAAAGGATCTAGATTTTTTTTTTTAACAAATAATATTTGCTAATCATCTATCCAAACGACACTTGTTTATAAAATATAAGAGTGCGGTGGTTCGAAGGAAGAATGGAAGAGATTTTGGAAACTATCTATCCTTCCAAAAATCTTATTATTCTTATGGAGAGCTTGCTTTAATGCACTTGCAACAAAGGATCAACTGTTGAAGAGGCAAATGGTGGTTGAGCAGACATGTGAGGTATGTCATGAAGCTGATGAAACCTTAGAACACATGCTTTTCTTTTGCCCTCATGCGCGTGCTACTTGGTTTGCCTCAATATTGAATTGGTGTCCAACCCCAACCAACACCCACAGTTTTGTTGTTTGGTGGAAAAGCATTTTAATGTCACCAACCAGTGGAGATGATTATCATTTTCAAGCTTTGGTTGCTACACTATGCTGGTCTATTTGGTTGAGTAGAAATGACTCTTTTTTAAAAATAGTGTACCTGATCCAATCAAAACAGCTCAAAGAGCAGTAGCTATTTGCGAGGAATACAGAAGTGCTCAAGAGAAAACAAACACTTCTTCAAGGACACACCAATCTGTGCAACGTCACAAATGGAAAGCTCCCACTATAGGTATTCTGAAATTCAACTCAGATGCAAGTTTTAACCAACCCTCAAGACTAGTGGGGTTGGCAGTTCTTTGTCGAAATCATAATACAGAGCTTGTAGATAGTGTGGCCATAAAGAAGTCTGTGAGGTTAGCCTTAGTAGCTGAGACAAAAGCAGTACTCCTTGCGCTGTTTCCATGGGATATAAAGATGTTATCATTGAATCTGACTGTAAACACCTGGTTCAGACATGTAATAACTTGACTGATACTTGTCCATGGGAAATTCGTACTTATCTATCTACTGTCTCTCGTTATAGGCAATATTTTATTAGTTTGTGTTTTGTATTGATTAATAGAGCTACAAATAAAGCAATAGATTGGGTTGCATCTAGTATTCTAAATAGTTTTTTTATCCTGTATGGGTCTTAAACCCTCCCCCTAGGCTCCTATGCCTTTTGTATATTGATTCCTCTGATAAATGAAGTTCTTATTTTCTCTTTGGCAAAAAAAAAAAAAAAGGTGCGGTGGTTGTAAGTAACATTATTATTGTTTTTTTTTTTTTTTTTTAAGTCATGAACATTATTATTGTATTTAAGACTACAGTTTTGTTTTGTTTTGTTTGATATTATTTTTAACAACTCAATAGTATAACACTAATTAATTATATTATCAACTTCAATATTCAAATCATTGAAGCTTTTTAAAAATTAATTAATGTCTTGCCAAATGCACTATGGATCAGATAAGATTAGGTCTGGGCATTGGGTCCTATTTACTTTCATTCTTTTTTTTTTTTTTTTTTTTTTTTTTGAAAAAAAAAAGAATGTGTGCAATGTGCATGCCCTCTAATACAAATATTTTTATGAGAAGATTCAAATATTCTTATCCGATAGTGAAGAGAGAATATTATCATTAGTGCTGCTTGGGTTCCCACCATATCAATTTCCATTTTGCTGCTGAATTGCAACCGGTTGCTGAGCTCCTACACCGTCAACAATATCCTGAAGACAAAATAAAACACGGAATTGTCATGATACATCGATAGAGTCCTTGGCAAATTTCATCCATATCCCAGAAACATACAAAACCATAGTAATAATAATTCAGCAAATAACATTTCATCTTTGAACAAGCTATAATTCACTAATAAGTGGATATCTCAGAAATTTGAAACTAAAAATTAAAAATAAAAATAAAAAAATCAAATTTGACTTCCAAGGTTTTGAGCAGATGATACAATGCAGCTGTTCTGAATCAAACTTGATCATCAAGAATGCTCAAATATTGATAGTCATCCTTCTAAAACGAGTAAAACATAATTTGCAACTTGAATCGATGAAAGGACTAATTAGATGGCCTTCCCCAGTTGCTCCTTTGTTCAGAGTTTGACAAGAATCAGACAATAACCATGTTTTTTATTTTAAAAAAAAAATACTTGAAAAAGAAAAGGAATTCTCAGACACATGCTGTTACATTTTCTTTTAATTTTACTTCATGAAATCATAAAACAAACCAGAAATTATAAGTGGATATAGATCAATTAGGATCACCATATAAAAACTCACAAATGAGACAAATTGGAATACTAGGAAGGAAGATATTGCTCTTTACTATATATGAGAACGATTGTATATTTAAACTGACATAAAAATTAGCATCACCACATCAACAACTGTATGGTATCTCCTTGTTTATGTGATTGCTCAGTGCCCTCCTCATGGTATCCACATTATAAAGGATAGCCAGACCTTCTTGGATCTCTTGTGAAGAATGGATGCCTTAAAGCTTCCCTGGCCTTCAGCCGTTCTGCTGGGTCATATCGTAAGAGCCCTTGCAAGAGATCAATCAAATCACCAGCAGAATGATCCACGTGCTGCATGATTAGATTCTGCCAAAGCAAAAAAGAAATGAAACTTCACTTGCAAGGAGATGGAGAGAAAAATAGACAATGGGTAAAAAGAAAAGAATGGAGTGACAAAACAAGAATTCAAAAAAGAAAAAAAAAAAATCCAATGTATCAAGTAAAAAATAATGGAGTGAAGAAAACAAATCTAGCTGACAATGTCATAACAGGAGGATCACAAAACAAAGCCAAAGACAATTTTTCTATATGAAAATGGTATAAAACCAATCAAAATTCCAGAAATGAATGAATGTCATAAAGTTGGTTCTTTTGCAAGAAAATAACGCAAGATAAAAAGTAAATTGGGTAGCATTTTGGGAAATACAGTATTCAAAGTTGGCTGTTTTAGAGGTAAATTTAGGAAGAAATTCTCAGAACATCAGAACTTTACACTACCCTTCATGTAAGATCTGTTGCTATCATGCCTTTTTATCAGTAGTATCACCAATGAACAAAATGGTCCACAGTTGATGCTAGGTCCTTTTGGAATGAACACATATGTTGCTAGCATGTAAGTCTACAAGTTTTAAATGAGACAAGTTCTGAACAAACTACCGGCAGACGAGGCAATTTCCAAACTGCTCTCATGCTTTCTCTTGAAGTTGCACCCTCAGGCCAATCTAATCGTGTGCCTCTCCTGAAATATTTCTCAGCACGACGGCTGCAATAAGACAAGGAATAATATAAGAGTTTCTTCTACATGAAACAGAACAAAAAAAATATGTAGAAGGATTAATGAATCTCTCTTACTCAGCTCTGACCACCATATTTTGTGGCAATGGCCCTAAAACCCGTTCCATCATGGCAAGATGCTCCAAGTTCTCATGTGTTTGAAAAAGGGCCTCACCCTAATCAAAGAAAAACCAGAATAATATAAGGTAGACGTAAACAAGCTATAGTTCTCAAAGTATCCTATCTAGTAGCATAATGACATGCTTGACACATCTCCCATCGATTAACTTTGCAAATAATACTTGGTTTATGGAACTGCATTAACCAGAGGGTACCAGTCTTAAAAATATAGATTTCAAATGAATAAGAACTTTTATTTTTCCAAGGAATTTCTGTATAAAGCTTGCAATATCTGAACCTTACACGCTTTCTCTACATGTAAGTACTATAATCATTATTCAGCGCAACAAATAAACTGGTAAACTTTTAGTTTCCCTGTAGAAAATGAAAGCAAAGGGCAAGGAATATAAACTGAAGGTAAAGTTACTTACAGAACATAATTCAACAAGTATGCACCCCACACTCCATAAATCACAAGGATAGTTCCATCCAAGACCTGCAGAAAATATCCAATCAATAAAAAGAGACATGTATAAGAACAGCAATGTCTATAGTTCCACAATAATTACCTAAGATAACCTCTGGCGCACGATAATGGCGTGTTGACACCACATAGCTGTGATCCTGATGTTCAAATGTAGTGCTCCCAAAATCAATGAGCTTAATAGCACTTGACTTAGGTAAATTCTGGAAATAGGAGCCATCTTTTGTGGACCGTGAAAGAACCTGATTCATGAGAAAGTAAGACGTGAAAAAGAAGAAGAAAAAATAAACTATTACATGAATTTTATCAACACCACACAAAATAAGAAGAAAGAGAGAAATAAAAGGGGGAAGTAAAAGGGAATTAAATATGGCTTGGAACTTGGTTCCAAAATTTAGAAAATAAAAAATGATGAAAGGAAGATCAATTATTTCCTATTAACTAGTGACTGAAATGAATTTAATTTAAAATATATGAGAATTGGGAGGTATATTTTAACGTCAACTTACATATAGAAGGAAAAAAAAAAAAAAAAACGGGGAGAAAGGGGTGCTCCCCCCACCTCATCTCCAAACAGTCCAGAAGAAGGAAGAAAAATCACCAAATGGTTATTGAAAAAATGAAACATCCAAGGAATAAAGGAAGAGATCAGGACATTATATTTGATAAGATACAAGAAGCTCCTGTAACATAACAAAGTTGATCCCATTTACTCACCAAGCCTCATGCACACAAATTTAAAGTAAGTCATTACAGCCTGCATAACAAAAATAAGAAAACTAGGAAAAGCTATAGAAAAGGTTACCTTATAGTCTGGCACTTTGACATACTCAGAGGAAACCAGTAGAATATTCTCAGGCTTCAAATCCGTGTGAATTAGTCGTAAGTCATGCATAACTGCGAACATAATGAACTAATGAACAATCTATGAGAAAGAAAAATGTTACCATTATCATCAACCAACTCTGTAGTAGTCCAGAAAACATTTACTTTGGCAGTTCAAAAAGAATATAAGAAAATGGTATAGTATACAAACTATTCATGACCATGTATTGCTTCCTATAAAAGATTTTGGGGCATTAAGTTGATAAAAAAAAATAGATGAAAATGGTACAAGAATTGTCCACACACATGCAACAGACTCCAAAAGTTGTCTGCCAAGCTCCCGAACAAGATTAATGGGAAATGAACGGTAGCTGTTTTTGCGGAGAAAATCGTATAAGCTTGGTCCAAGCTTCTCAAATACCTGTTGAAACCATTTAAATTCATCCGCAAGTTCTTTAACTCACAGAAATTTAGGCATGGAGGAACATGTACTGCCCCTTCAAATTAATCAAATCAGAAGTACCAATAAATACTTACAATACAAATATGATTACGATAGTCAAACCAATTCCGTATTTGCACACAACTGCAAAGAATGAAATTGCTTATACCAAAATCACTTCAAACTTCTACAATGAATAAGTGTAGAAAGAAAGGTAACATCCTTACCGAGTGCCCCCAATGTCATGCCTGGCAAGCCTCTGTAGGACATCAATTTCAATCATGGCAGCTTCACGATACTTGAGTATGGAGCGAACAATTTTTACTGCCACAACTTCTTTCTTTTCATTATCAAGACATTCCAAGACTTGCCCAAATGTCCCTGAAGGAAAACCACCAAGGGATTATGGCTAGAGAATGATCTGAAATGCCAAAAACTATATTCTACAAACCTAGGGAATTCCACTTCATAAATACATAAAATTCTGGTAAATCAAAAACCCAAGAAAAAACCAACCTTCACCCATTTTGCTAAGAATCCTGTCTGCAAGATTGAATAAAAAAAAAGACAAAGGTATGAGCTTGGCAAATAGTCTAAATAGAAAAATTGACTCACAACAAATGCCCATAATAAAAGGAATGAATGATGCCATATTTATTGAATTAGGAAAAGAAAATGAAATGAATTATACATCATTTATGAAATACTTACAGCGAGGTGTCAAACTGTCGCCAATAGCAAAGACGTAATGCCCATCTTTATCATCAGATCTCCAAGGTGGGGAGCCATTGCCAGGAACTGGAACTGGAACTGGAACCGGAATATCCCTGTAAAACATATTTGGATATGCATAATTCCGAATGGCTATTCCATCCCCAAAATCCTGGCCACAATACATCGCTGAAAGGACCTGTTCAAAAATTAAATTAAAAATTCTTTAGCTGGTGGTGAATTCAAGTAGAAACCATAAAATTCCATTAAAAAAAATTAAAAACAGAGAGAGAGAAAAATTGAAACCTTGGGAGGAGGAGGCATGTCCCAAGTTAAACGAGGCCTCTTTCTAGGACGTTTATCCATGTTCCTGTGTGGCAATTCTATTATCCTCTGCGTCTCCATTTTTTCTCTCAATTCCTTTCAACAACTCCCTCTATCCATTTAATTCCGATCCTATCTCCAATTAATTCTAAATAATAATCAAAAGACACGAAAAAAATATTCAAATTCGAAAGAAGAATCTCAGTTTTTTTTTTTTTTTTTAATTTTTAGGAATGATTTTGAAACCCCAATTGAATCTGGATGAAAAGGAGCTCGCTAGAAAGAAAGAGAGAGATTTGGCAAAGGAAAAAAAAAGGAAGAAAGAGAGAGATCTGCAGGGGAGGTTAACCTTCAACCATGGTTAGTTTGAACTTAAGGATGAGGGGGCGAGGCTTTCTAACTGTAGTTAGGATTGCGTATGGGACCACCTAGCCTCTTCCCTTCGATGATTGAAGAGGATTAATAAAGTTGATGGTGATGCCTTGGGCCCAAATATTTAGAATTGGATCCAGTCCGATCATTAGAACAACAAGACTCCGGCCCGATTTAAAAATCTTGGGCTTGAGTTAGAGCATTTGTCTCCATACGTAGCCCATTTGAAGCTTGCCTTCTATGTTTGGGAATTTTGACATTCAATCCCCACCGTCTAATTAATAAAAAAAATTAATATTTATATATAATACTGTTCTCAGATAATACTGCACAAGAGAGTTCCACAAAAATGGAAATCCTTATAAAATTTTCTAAAATTCTCTTCTCACCAAAACAAGTCATAAATAATAATTCACCAAAAAATACAACAGACTCATCAAACATTTTCTTCTTGTAAATTTGAGAAGAAAATAGATGGAAACCATACAAATGTTTCAACTTTATTGTTCAAAAAAAAAATCTTCAACTTTAAAAGCAAAGAATTAAATTATATATTAACCATTACAAAATACCTTCCATTCATTTTCATGTTTCCTTCCAATCCAAATAAATGGGGAGAGAATAAATTTTCATTCTTCCATTTTTCCCTCCTATTTTCTTCCTTCTTTCTATAAATTCACATAATTGCAGCAAATTTACACACAGCTAAAACCATTATTGCCGTGATTTTATATTAACCGATCCTTCAATGTATATAACTGTACAAGATAAGAAAAGATCTATATATGGAATGGAATACTATATGTCTATAAGGAAAGAACACGTATTTACAGTTGTAATTCTTATCCTTATCATCCTCCCTCAAGTTGTGTGAGAGTGGAACAAACACACAACTTGTCTCTAAGCTTGCAAAACTTGTCTTTGGGTAGCGGCTTTGTAACAACCTAAAATTTCTAAAATTTCTGAATTTTATTTTAAGTAAGAAATATGATTATGTATATTATAAATTGATATTTAAAATGATATATTTAAAGTAATAAGAATATTTCATGAAATTAAATATTTAAAATTTTAATTTGTTATAATGTATTTTTAATTAAGAAATTGTGTATTAGAAAATTTTAATAAGAATATATCATGAGTAGATAAATTTATTTTGAAAATAAAGGTATATTTGTATAATAATAATAATAATAATAAT
>CATKHJ010108396.1:0-15545 GCA_949750685.1 Vernicia montana | reverse complement strand
GAGAAATGAAATTTAATATCTGATACTAATTCAATTGGTTCTAAGGGTGAATTAGAAATATAAATCCTGAGAATTAAATTAAAGTTTTTAAAGACAGAATTAATTGAATAAAATTTAGGAATGCGAAAGCTATTAAATTGGTTTCTGTTAGTTTAAGCTTTAAGAATAGAAATTGGTAAAACAATCACTTGGGTGAATTCATGAATATATTGCATTAATAATTATTATACAAACTCTAGACGCCTTTTCCTATAAGACTACTGTTTTTACATCAATTTAAGAATTCTTATTTGCATTTCAGCATTTTTAATTATTTGCATTGTTCTTTAATTCAACTACAATCTTACATCAAAATCTTTTACTTGTCTTTTTACTTAAATTAGAAAAATAAATAATTTTCATTTGCACTTCCTTGAGAGACGACCTTGGGTGTTTCCAATGTACTACAATTGCCCCGTTTGCTTGCAGGTGCCTTTTAGATAGTATAGTTTTTGGGCGAACAGGTTCACAGGGAACCATCGAATCATACTACAATACTCTTCAAGGTTTATGGAGAGAGATTCACTTTCGCCGCCCCAACCCGATGCATTGCACAAGAGATATATAAAATATAATACTCTTCTTCAGAAAGATAGAGTTTATATTTTTCTATATGGATTGGATGACAAACTTGACAAAATTAGGAGTGATGTACTTCAGATGTAACCTTTTCCTACTATTAAAAAAGCTTATGCTCATGTTCGAAGGGGAGATATGAGACAAGCAGTAATGTTAACAGGTACAGAGACCACTTCGGCTGCAGTTATGGCATCTAAAGGAATGAACTAGATTTGCAATCACCTATACTACAATGGAGAAATCAGGATTCTCCTCCTCAAATGGTGGACAATCAAATGCCCCCACAAATACTAAAACAGAGAGAGGAGGAGGTGGCTGCTCTCACTGAGGAAATATGAAACATACTCGTGACACTTGTTTCAAGTTACACATGTACTTAGAATGGTGGAGGAGGTGCTGCTCTCACTGTGGAAATATGAAACATACTCGTGACACTTGTTTCAAGTTACACAGGTACTTAGAATGGTGGAATGAACTCAAGGAAAGGAAACAAAAAGAAGTTATTGGTGGGACGAGACGAGCAACTATGATGAACGCAGAACCATAACTATCTCTTCTATCACAACTTGAATCTAAAAATTAATCAACCACTCTTGGTGACCAAGGTAATAGCAGTTATGCCTTACTTGTACAAAATAAGCATGACAATGTTGACTGGATAGTGGATTCAGGTGCGACAGATCACATGACCTTCTGTCAAGATGACTTTGTGGAGACTACGAAACCAAAGCAGAATTATATAGTCAATGCTAATGGGGTTGCATATCCAATTACAAGAGCTGGAAAAGTTGTCTTAACACCATTACTCTTTTTGTCTAATAATATACTCATACCTTCTCTTTCAAATAAATTATTTCCGGTAGGGTAAGCCACTGAAGAACTAAATTGTGTAGCTCTAATGTATCCTACTTTTTGCCTCTTTCAGGATATTCTCACGAAGGAGATCATTGGGCATGGTACTAAGAGAGAGGGGTTATATTACATGGACGATTTTAGCTCTGGTAAAGTCAATAATGTGCATCACTCATTCAGCACCAAGGAAAAACATATTTGGCTATAGCATCAATGGTTAGGGCACCCGTCTTTTGGTTACATAAAGCATTTGTTTCCTCAATTATTTTCTGATTTGAATTACTCAAACTTTAAATGTGATACTTGCATTTTAGCTAAAAGTCACCTTGTACCTTTCCCTATTAGTTCAAATAAAAGTGATATTCCTTTTGCTTTAATACACTCGAATGATTAGGGACCCTCTCCTATTACAACTGTTTCTAGTGTTCGTTAGTTTGTAATTTTTATGGATGATTGCGCTTGAATGACTTAGTTGTATTTATTGAAACACAAGGATGAGGTATTTGGTGTGTTTCACTCTCTTCATGCTATGATCAAGAACCAGTTCTCAGTGAAAATTCAAATTCTTTGATCTGATAATGGTAAAGAATATATAAATCAAGAGTTTTAGACCTATTTTCGATTACATGCCTCCTCCATGAACTCTTGCGTTCGCACTCCGCACAAAATGGCGTGGTTGAGCGAAAGAATAGGCATATCTTAGAAACTGCACGTGCATTGTTGATTGGATCAAAATTACCTAATCGACACTGGGATGATGTTGTTGTTATTGTTGTATATTTACTGAACCGAATGCCCTCAAAGATACTATAATTTAAAACCCCATTACAGGTCTTGTCTAATAATGTTATCCTACCTTCTATACTGCTTATTTCCTCACGTGTATTTGGATGTGTTGTATTTGTTCATCTACACAAATATCAACAGTCAAAACTTGATCCTTATGTTATTTGGTGCATTTTTTTTTAGAGGTGTGCAACAACAAAGAAGGATTATCGATGCTATGATCCTACCACATAATGTACCTATATCAAGATGGAAGTCACTTTCTTGGAATCTGAGAATTTTTCCTCTTCCCCAATATCAAATTCTCATCTTCAGAGGGGAGACATAGGATGAGGGACAAAAGTGGTAGGATTGTCCACGACATAAGGATAGACAAGGAATGGGTAAATATGAAAGACAAAATAAGGGTGGAAATATGGTTGTTGAAGATGCGGTTATTGAAGCACAACCATCGGTTATGGAGACATAACCGGTTACAACCTCAAAATAAGCTCCATGTATTCAAGAAATTGAGGAAAGTGAATCTGAATCTAATGATGAAAAAACCCTTCTCCCTCTTGTACCCGACAATGACAATCCTTCTTCTGAGAATATTCACGAGGTAAGCTCATATACATCACCATCTAGTCCTATTTTAGATACTCCTGCTAGTTACCACTTACCTTTTAGGCATAATAGGGGCAAACCCCTATATTGATATTCACCAAATGTTGAGGGAAAGAAATCAAAGTACCCTATTACTAATCATGTGACAACTGAAAGGCTATCTGAATCTCTCAAAGCCTTTGTACACAAACTATCCTCTTATCAGATTCCTTGTGGAGTTCATAGGCCTTGATAGATCCGAAATGGTTCCAAGCAATTCAGGATGAGATGGAAGCATTGCAAAAGAACTAGACATAAGATCTTGTACTGCTGCTAAAAGGAAAGAAAATAGCCGGGTGTAAATGGGTGTTCTCCATTAAGCACAAGGTTGATGGGTTCGTTGAAAGATATAAGGTAAGATTGGTGGCAAAGGGATACACACAGACATATGGCATAGACTATCAAGAGACTTTCTCTCCAGTGGCGAAGCTTAATACAGTTAGAGTATTAATATCTCTAGCGGAGAATCTTGACTGGCCACTACACCACAAATCCCCATTAGAGCTGTGTGTAAGTTAAAACGAGCATTATATAGACTGAAACAATCACCTCATGTATGGTTTGGTCATTTTAGCCAACCAATGAAAATGTATGGTTTTCAACAAAGCAACTCAGATCATACTTTTTTTTTTTAAACGACAACAAGGAAAGATAACTGCTATTATAATCTATATGGATGACATGATCATCACATGAGATGACATGGTAGAAATCTCCAAGCTTCAAAGGCAGTTGAGTACTAAATTTGAAATTAAGAACCTAGGAGGATTGAAATATTTTTTTGGAATAGAAGTAGTCAAGGCAAGGCAAGGAATATTTCTTTCCCAAAGAAAATATGTGTTGGATTTATTGGCAGAGGTTGGAATGATTGACTGTAAACCGGCTGACACACCAATTATTCAGAATCACAAACTTAGGGAGTATTCAAACCAAGTACCAACAAATAAAGAGAGATATCAAAGATTTGTGGGCAAGCTTATTTATTTATCTCATATTCATCCAGACATCGCATATGCAATCAGCATAGTAAGCCAGTACATGCACAATCCTAGTGAAGATCATATGGGGGTTGTAATTCGAATTCTTCGCTGCTTGAAATCTCCCTCAGGAAGAGGACTCATGTTGTCTAAGAATAACTATCTCAATATTGATGGTTATACGGACGCATATTGGGCAGGCAACATGTCAAACAGAAAATCTACATTTGGATATTTCACATTTGTTAGTGGAAATCTAGTTACATGGAGAAGTAAAAAACAAAAAGTGGTAGCATTGTCTAGTGTAGAGGCATAATTTAGAGGGATGACCAAAGGACTTTGTGAGCTTCTTTGGCTCAGAAAGCTATTAATTGAGATTGGCTTTGGCCCTAACTCTGAAATGAGGTTATTTTATAACAACAAAGCAGCAATTTCAATTTCTCAAAATCTAGTCCAACATAATTGTACCAAGCACGTTGAGGTTGATAGGCATTTTATTAAACAAAATTTTGAAGAAAAAATCATTAAGTTCCCTTTTGTTAGATCTGAAAACCAACTTGCAGATATGCTAACCATGGCCATCTCAAGCAAAAGCTTCCACAACTCACTGGTCAAGTTAGGCATCAGAGACATCTATACGCCAACTTGAAGGGGAGTGTTGGCATGAGCTGTATATATTTTTTATATAGGAGTATTTAGAATTGACATGAGCTGTATTTCTTGTATAGGAAAGTTATTAGGTTCCTTAGATTAAGCCTAATTACTACCATAATTTCTTAATTAGTTTTTGTCTCCTTTGTATATATATATATGTTGTATTGCACAATTAAGAATATAAGAAGAAAAAGAAAAACTTCTCTGAAAATCTCTATGATTTATCATTGAGCATAGTACTCTTTCGGCGGAATAAACTAGTAATCGAGTAAAGCAAAAGTGTCTTATCTTATACATCAAATTAAGAACTTGAAAAACAAAACGACGATTATTATAACATTAATTGTAATTCTGATTGACTAATTCTTTTTTTTTAATTAAAGGACGAACTATATAACAAAAGATAGTCTTATCTTTTTAATATCTTTCATCAAATTGATAACAAATTTGTGATTTGGAATACTCAAAATATGAGATCTTCCACTCTCCACATCTTTAAATAGGACGATAAGATGCACAATAAGGTATAACTTAATAGTAAGTACATAAATGACATGGATAATAGACTTAGGTTTAATCCCCTCTTCTATGCGAAAAAAAAAAACAAAAATGAGAAGAACAATTCTAATTGAATAATTAAAAAAAAAAAATACATGTACATTCTACTTAATAGGTTAGTGGAATGGAGATGGCTGTTGCTTTTTCTCAACAAAATAATTGATGAATAGAAACTGAAAACGAATTCATTAAGAGCTTACAAAATGTTTTATATACAAGGAGGCCAGATGTGATGCAAGTTGTACTCGTAACAAACTAGTAACAATAGACTAATAACTAACATGAAACTAACTTAAACAAAGAACTAATTTTCCTAACTGTTGCTAACAGACACCAATTATATGATTGGTTGTTTACTTGCTACTTGGATTGCCAAACTGGCATGATACCAGTAATATCCCCCCTCAAGCTAAAGCATATACATTGTGTATGCTCAACTTGAACAGAAACTGATGGAAGGATGTTGTAGCAAGAGGTTTAGTGAGGCAATCTGAAAGCTAGTTGGAAGAAGAAATAGGAAAGAGCTGAATAGCACCAGTGGAAACCTTCTCCCTAACCAAGTAACAATCAACTTCTATATGTTTGGTGCGTTAATGAAAAACAGGATTTTCAGCAATATGAATTGTTGATTGATTGTCACAATAAATATGGATTGCTTGATGATGAGGAATTTGTAATTCTTGAAGCAAATATAGAAGCCATCGGATTTCATATGTGACAGTAGCTAAAGCTCTATATTCAGCTTTAGAGAAGGATCGAAAAACAATACTCTGTTTCTTTGATTTCCATGAAATAAGAGAAGAGCCAAGAAAAACACAGAAGTTTGTGATAGATTTCCTATTTATTGGACATAAAGCCCAATCTGAACATGAAAATGCTTTCAACTGTAAAGAAGATGTGTGGGAAAGAATAATCCTTGACCTGGAGCTCTTTTGATGTACCTGAGAACCCTGTGTGCAGCTTTAAAATGGTTCTCAGTTGGTTTGTCTAAGAATTGTGAAAGTTGTTGAACTGAGAAAGAGATGTCATGTCAAGTAGTAGTAAAATAAAGTAGCTTTCTAATGAGCCTTCGATAGGAAGAGATGTCTGAAAGTAAGGGGTCATTATCTTATTATGGATTGAAGGACTGAATCATTGGAGTGGCTATTGGTTTTGCTTCTAGGAATCCAGTGTCAGATAAAAGCTCTAAGGCATATTTGTGTTGACATAGGTTGATTCCATTATGAGATCTAACAACTTGAAGTCCAAGAAAAAATTTGAGAGTGCCCAAATCTTTGATTTGAAAGGTGTTATGTAGAAATATTTTCATATTAGCTATTTCAGACATATCATTCCCAGCTAAAATCACATCATCTATAGAGATGAGGAGTGCAGTGAATGAGTTGTATGTGTGTTTGAAGAACAAAGTGTGATCTGAAGTAGCTTGAGTATAGCCTTTAGTGATCAAAGCAAAAGATAAATTGGCATACCATTGTTTGCTAGCCTGTTTGAAGCCATAGAAGGACTTCAGTAGTTTGCACACTTGGTTTGGCTGTGATGAGAAGCCTGGAGGTACTACTATATATACTTCTTCCTTTAAATCTCCATAAAGAAATGCATTGTTGATATCAAGCCGGTAAATATGCCAATTTTGTGTTGATATTATAGCCAAAAGAGTTCTAATGGTTATCATCATTGCCACAGGAGAGAAAGTGTCAAGGTAGTCTATACCAGCTTGTTGAGTGTAGCCTTTAGCCACTAACCTAGCCTTATACCTCTCAATAATCCCATCTGCTTTGTATTTGATATTATAGACCCACTTACAGTATATTGGTTGTTTGTTTGGAGGAAGTGTTGTTAATTTCCATGTATTATTTGCTTGCAATGCTTTTAATTCTTTCTGTATAGCTAACTACCAGCATTCATGTTTCACAGCCTCTGTATATGTTTTGGGTTCTTTGGTGTGGAGAAGAGTGGTAAAGAAAAGTTTATGGGAACAAGAAAGATGATTATGAGAAATAACAGAAGACAATGAATGTGGAGAAGAGTGACCTGTTGTTGTAGTTTGCCTAGTTGAGGCATCAGAAAGTGTCACCTCTTTACCAAGTTGATAGTCCTAAAGATATGAGGGTAGTTATTTATGTCTAGTGGAACGTCTGATAGGAGTGGAGTAGGTATGGGTGGAATAACAGATGATGATCCAGATATATGATGTATTGTAATCTGTGTGGTAGGTAATGGTGATGAATCAAGTGGAGACTGATCATGTGATGAAAATAGAGATACGGGTGAATGAGTTGTAGTGATTGATTGAGTGTTTAATGGCAATGATTCAGAAGAATCAATAGATGATGAAGGAAAAGATAAGTCATGAAGATAAGGGAGAGCAAAATTAGAAGCTGGAACAGAGGTAAGAGGTTTTTGAAAGGGAAAAATAGTTTCATAAAAGTGAACATCTCTAGAAAGAAAAATTCTTTTTGTTTGTAAATCATATAGCTTATATCCCTTTGTTCCAATAGAAAAATCCAAGAAAAGACACTTTGATGCTCTAGAATCAAACTTAGATTGTATCCTATCATGATTGGATGCAAAACAGAGACATCCAAAAACTTTTAAATTGGAATAGGAAGGAGGTTTTTGAAACATAATTTGAAATGGTGCAAGGTTGTTGATTACAGGAGAGGGAATTCTATTAATAAGATTGACTGCATGAAGAACACACTCTCCCAAAAAATGTAAAGAAAGATTAGCTTGAAATTTAAGTGCTCGTGCCACATTCAAAATGTGTTGATGTTTTCTTTCAACAACATTGTTTTGTTGTGGAGTTTTAACACATGATATTTTATGTAAAATCCCTTTTAAGGCATAGAAATTTGGTACATCAAATTCTTTACCACTGTCACTAAGAATGCACTTAATATGTTTGGAGAATTGTGTAGTGACAATTGTGCAAAATTTTTGAAGTAAAGGTCTAGCTTCTAATTTATGCTTCATTAAAAAAATTCAGGTACATCTACTATGATCATCCACAATGGTTAGAAAATATGAATGGCCATAAAAAAAAAAGGAACAGATATGGGTCCCCAAATGTCAGTGTGCACAAGGTCAAAACATTCGTTAGTAATGGAGGTACTAATGAGAAATGATAATCATTTTTATTTGGAAAAATGGCATACATCACAATGAGACAAGCTATTTTAAATAGAAATTGAATTATCTATATTGTGTAACATTTTAAGTCTGATATCTTATACATGGCCAAGTTTGAAATGCCACAAATTATTGAAAATGAAATAAGACTTATCATAAGAAGAAGAAATGGAAGAAAAAGTATTACAAGTAGAAGTATAGGACTGATATAATTGGTAAAGTCGATTCTCCTTCTTAGCCAAACCAATCATCTTCCAACATTGGTCCTGTATGAAACAATAGTCACCCTTGAAAATTAGACAATAATCAGAATGACTTGTCAGAATGACTTGTTAGCTGAGTAACTGATATTAAATTGAAAGAAAAAATAGGAACATAAAAGGCATTATGAAGAATTAAAGTTTTTGTGAGATGAGCTTCACCAATGTGGGTTATAGGCACTAGCTTATCATTAGGAAGCTTAACAAACACATTAGTAATAGGTCTATAGGAATAAAAGAGATCAATTGGATAGATAATATGATCTGTTGAACTAGTATCAACAATCCATATATGAATTTGTTCTGTCATTGCAAAAAAAACATGATGAAATACTTAGCATTTTTTAAACAGAAGTAGAGGTGGTTGCTGCAATATTGACCTAAGGGCATGCTAATGTATTAGAAGTAGTAGGTTTGTCAATAAGTGTCAAGAGTTTACTAATTTGTTCTTGAGTAAGAGAAATTTCAGCAATTTTGGAATGAACTTATTGGTTGACATTAGAAAAAGCAGGAACAATTGATAAATGGTTAACATTATAAGAAGCAGGAACAATTGATGAATTAAGAAATTGAGATTCCTCAGATTCTTGATTTGTAATTTCAAGTTGATTAGTTGAAGATAGTCCACATTTAGTTGAAGATAGTCCACATTTGTACTTTGGTATATAGTCTGGTGGATATTACAAATCCAACTTATGGATTTCAAAACTAGTCAATTGTTTATCTCACGTCATGTTGTTTTTTATGAACAGATTTTTCCATTTGCACAGAAATATGATAATGGTTCTCGAGTCAACAATTCTGTCTCACCACCAACTATTATTGTTCCCTCACAGTTCACTATGCCTTCCCCACATAATGGAGTAGGAATCCTTGGTCATGCACCACCCAATATAGCTACCTCTGCTTGCCAATTGGTATCTCTATCTAATCCTTTGAATCAGACCTATGACCAGCCTGAACCACTCACCACAGATACCACTCCATGTGCAACACCGATACACTCCCACCGTCCATCCTCCTCTCATGACAGTGCTCAATTTAATGTCAGTTGCCACTCTCCTGGCCTGCCACAAATTATTGAACTAACAAGTTCTACACAGCCCAATATTCCAAATCCAAGCCCTCCACCAAAACATCCCATGGTCACCCATTCACAAACAGGAAATCTAAAACAAAAATAATTTTTAACTTATACCTCGCATGTTCAAGCAATGAAATTTGAAGTATGGTGTACTACCAGAAGACGAGTTAAATGCACTTGTTCTCAATGGTACGTGGGTCTTGGTACTGAGACGATCTGATTATAATGTTATTGGCTGCAAATGGGTGTTTCGGGTCAAGCACAAATCTGATGGGAGTTTAGACAAATATAAAGCCCAACTTGTGGCAAAAGGATTTCATCAACGTCCTAGCATTGAGTTTTCAAAAACCTTTTCACCTATTATAAAACCAACTACAGTACGGTTAGTGCTCACTATTGCTCTTACCTTTGGCTGGACTGTAAAATAATTAGATGTTTCAAATGCTTTCTTGCATGGGACCCTTGATGATGTGGTGTACAAAGAACAACCTCTGGGTTTTCGCGACAATGATATGCCAAATCATGTTTGTTATTTAAAAAAATCATTATACAGTCTTCGTCAAGCCCCATGGCAATGGTATCGTTGTCTCGGTAAAGCACTAATTGCCCATGGTTTTATCAAATCCCATGATGACTCTTCTTTGTTTTTCTATAACAAAGGTGGAATTTCTATGTTTTGTCTAGTTTATGTGGACGACATTTTATTGACGGGAAATAATGCAGCCTTTATTCAGTCCTTCATCCATAGCTTACAAGATAAATTTCATCTTAAAGATTTGGGTCCCCTAGAATATTTTTTGGGTGTAAAGGCTACTTGGTGCAATGGTGGGTTACTTCTTACTCAAAGGAAATATATTAATGATTTGCTATATAAAGCAAAAATGGAAGAATGTAATGGGTTGACTACGTCTGCTTCTAATACTGTCAAATTGACTCTTTCTCATGTGATCCTATGTATGATCCTACACTTTATAAGTGTATTGTTGGTAGCCTACAATACCTCTCTTTATAACTCATCCTGAGATTTCATTTGCAATAAATAAAGTGTCCCAGTATATGCATGCTCCCACAGAAGATCATTGGGCTGCTTTAAAGTGCATCTTGCGTTATCTTCGCTCAACTATGTCTTATGGTCTATGGTTACAGTTGACTAGGAATTTCACTTTGAGTGCTTATTCTGATGCCGATTGGGCAGGATGTCTTGATGATCGTAAATCAACAACAAGTTATGTGGTTTATCTTGGTAATAATTTGGTCTCTTGGAGTTCCAACAAGCAAAGAACTGTGTCACGGTCTTCAACGGAGGCATAGAGCCTTGGCAGCAGCAACTTCATAGCTTTCTTGGATTCAATCAGTTTTAGGTGAACTTGGTTTTCATGTGTTGGCACCAAAACTTTGGTTTGATAACATAAGTGCAATATATCTCGCAGCCAATCCGGTTTTTCACTCTCTCACCAAGCATTTAGAGGTGGATTTTCACTATGTTCGAGATCATGTCTCAGCAAAATCATTGGAAGTTCACTATATTTCTTCAAAGGATTAGATTGCAGATGCTCTTACTAAGCCTCTTGCACGCAGTTAGTTTCAACATCTTCGAGATAAGTTGATGGTTTTCTCAAAACCCATACAACTTGAGGGGGCGTGATAAGGATTATGTTAATCCTAACTGAATGTTGCTGTATAGATAAGATAATCTTTAGTTTGTTAGTTTGTTATGATCTTACTTTATCTGCAATATTGTACTTGTATATATACTTGTTATAGCAATACAAAGTAATTCAGGTTGACTTCACAGATATCCATGCTTCTTAAAGCATTTATCCACTAAGTGTCCTTTCCATCCACAGTATGTACAAATTGGTTTTTTAGAATTAAAACCAAAATTACTAGAATTACTATTAAAAGTACTAAAATTGTTAGGTCTTCTTGAACTTGCAGCTGTTGCATCTGAATCAATATGAGGACTATCAAAATTTCCATAATTAATTTATCTTTCTTATTGAGTAATTAAAGCAAAAGCCTTATTTATGGAAGGAAGAGGTTCCATCAGCATGATCAAAGATCTAACATTGCCATAACTATCACTCAATCCGTTTAGAAAATAAATCACATAATCACTTTACTGGTAATTCCTCATTGTCGTAAGTGCATGCAACAACATTGAGGATTACAAGAACAATTTGGTATAGGTCTCAAATTAACCATTTCATCCCAAAGAATCTTCAAATGAGCAAAATAATAAGTTACAGTCATGGTACCTTATTTGCAAGCAAACATTTCGTCTTGGAGTTCAGAGATTATAAAAGAATCTCCTTGAGAAAATCTATCATGAAGATCCTTCCATACATCCGCAACTTTGTCTAGCCAAATGATACTCTGAACTATATAAGGGGAAACTGCATGAATGATTCAAGATAAAACCATGGTGTTACATCTTTCCCAAGCATAATAATTCTGATATGTTCTCGCTGGAACTGTGATGCTACCATCAACAAATTTGAGCTTATTCTTTGATAAAAGTGCCATTTTCATGGCTCGGAACTATGAATGGTAATTAGGTCTAGATAAAACCGGTGAAACGAGGATTAAGCTCGGATTTTCATTGACATGAAGATAATAAGGACTAGAGAATATCTTATGTTCTAGTAGTTGGATTTGCCACGAAAAATATCAAGGATTCAAAAAAACAAAAACAAAAAATAAAAAACTTTGTTTGGAAGCTAAGAAAGTTTAAGAAAATGAGAGAAAATATCAGTAAAAAAATATATAAGAAAAAATATCAAAAGATATGCTTTGATACCATAAAAAATGATTAATAAATATAAATTGAAAACTAATTCATTAAGAGCTTACAAAATGATTTATATACAAGGAGGCCAGCTGTGATGCAACTTGTACTTGTAACAAACTATTAACAAACTAATAACTAACTTGAACAAAGAGCTAATTTTTTTGGTAGAACAAAATAGGGATGTAAATGAGTTAAGTCGTTCATGAGCGGCTCGGTGTTCGACTCGATAAAAACTCCTTCGCATTCGGTTCGTTTTATAAATGAGTCAAGTTTAAGTCTTACTTTAAGACTCGATAAATAAACGAGCTGAGTTTGAGAAAAATTAAACTCGACTCGATTAGACTCGTGAACAGTTCGATTATAAGCTCGTGAACATGTTCGCGAACAGCTCGATTAATAGGCTCATGAACAACTTGATTATTATTATTAACTTAATAATTTTGACACTCCAAAAAATATATTTTAATACTCCTATAAACATTTTGGTAATTCAATTTGACTAAAATATATATATTCATAATTAATATAATCTAATATTTTCTTATTATATAATCTAATATTTTAATCTTTAAAAATATCTTTTTTATTAATTAATATTTTTATAATACATGTAATGTTCAATTTTATGATTAGATTTTTTTTTTACTAATTGGATGTTTTTGTTTTTATATTAGTTTTAAATATTTTTGTTATAGTTATTTTATTAAAAATAAATATTTAGAAAGTTGAGTATTTTAATAAATTATAAAAGAGTTTCAAAATGAGTCGAACTCGATTTCGAGCTTAATTCAATTATAATTTATTAACGAGTCAAATTTAAACATGATTTTCAAACTCGTATTTGAAAGAAAAAAAAAATCAAACCGAGCCCAAACAAATTAAAGCTCAGCTCGATTACAATCCTAGAACAAACAACTAATTTTCCTAACTACTGCTAACAGACGCCAATTATATGATTGGCTGTTTAATAACTTGCTGCTTGGATTGCCAAGCTAGCATGATACCAGTAATACACGGCAAAGTTGCCTAAAATATGACACAAAACTAAAGTCATAATAAATCAGCTTCTAATCCTAAATAAGCTGAGCCACCCTCTAGTCTTTTCTTTTTTATTACTAGGAAATTAAAATATGGAGGCTATTTGAGTTTTGAATTTATAACTCTCTATATATTATAAAATGACTTCAAAAGGCTTGTTTAACTATTTTTTAGTCCTTTTTATTTTCAAATTAGAAATTAGAATATAGAAATTATGGATATTTGAATTTTTTATTTCTTATTCAATAAACATATTAAAAGTGTTTATTTAGCTATTCTTAGTTTTTTTTTTTACCTTCTAATCAAAAATTATATATTTATACCATACACCGACAGGATCTGAGGGTAGATATGAAATGAAAACAGAAATGGATGAAAACAGTATTATAAGAACAGTAAAATAAATGAAGATGATGATGATGAACAGTATTTATGATGTGTAAGATCCTTTACAGGCGAGTATAGAGCATATATATATATATATATATATAAATTTAAAATTTAGATAAAATGGAGAATGAAATATGAAAGATGTACCTTTTATAAATATGAACTTGTTTTACAAAATTTGTAAAACTGAGATACAATCTGGAGAATTATGGAGCTATAGAAGTATGGAAAAATATCTGAAACTGAGGGAAAAATATTACAGAGAAAATATGGAAAAAATACTCAACACATGAGTTTCCTAAATAAACTCTATAAAGGTTTTCTCTCTCAAAATGAACGATCCCCTTAACCGGAGGAGCTTCTGCCTTATATAGAGGAGGTAGAATGCTTCTTCAATAATGATCTGAAGGATTTGATGAAGAGTGGACCCTTGTTCACATGGTCTGCAGAAATCATAAGTGTGAAATACTGTGACTTCACATGCCACCGAAAGCATGAAAAGAAATAAAGTTGTCTGTGAAGTGGCAGACAAAAATAATTTTTCTTTTGACTTTTTTTTTTTACTTTTAACTTTTAAGTTTTTCTTTTACAGGAAAATAATTACAACAGATAAAAGTAAATTTCATAAAATTAAAATTAATAAAATGGAGGATTAATGAATGACTGAGCATCAGTCAGATCATCATCATTGAGATCAATAACAGGGTCTTCTGACTCAGCATGTGATGATTCAGCTTGTAAAGTTGTACTGCTTTCAACAAGCTGTTTCATTGTAGCAAAATACTCATCAAAAGTAGATGCTGCTGCGAGAAGGGCTTGGGCATAGGCCTTTTGATTCAGAAATGTAGAGGTTTGTGGAGGAGCTGACATAAAGCCTTGTTTTATCAGCCATTGAGGGACTTTATCCTTGGTGATTTTGTTTTTCTGAAATGCATCCCACCATTTGACTTTGCATCTTCTGGCGAGAACAAGAGATGTATCCTGCTGTACATACTCAAGATACCAAATACATACCCAAGGAATAAAGAATTTAGTACAGAACAATAACATGGGCTTAAATCTTTTTTCTTGCTTTGTAGGTTTATACATGGATTTGAACATTTCATAACATTCTTTTATTTCTGGTTGGTTGTCCAGAATTTCAGGTACTGGTCCATAAAAATTCCACCATGAAATAAACCAAAGAGGTAATTTAGTTGTGTTAATATTTATATCAAAGAAAATTAACCAGGAATGGGTTCCTTTGGGGTTCTGGATGTACATGGTATTGAACCAAGCTTGTTGATAATCCCAGTAGGAGAAAGTCCTACAATGATTGTAATGAGTTTTAAAGCCTGTTTGGAAGGCTTTCAAAGAATGAAGGTCTTTTCCCCAATCAAAAGGATGTAGTATTTTTGAAATGGTAATAGAGGAATAAGCGGGATCTGGGTGATCATTTGACAATTTAAAATGCTTAAATTTAGCTAAACCTGCTGATTCAAGAATTGCCTCATAATATGGCTGGGGTTTTGTTAAATCCCAAGGTTTGAAATACCAGCCAGATGGAAAAAGTTTTTTAATTGTCACAAAAGTGTTTTGATGGAAAAATCCTTCTTCTATGAACAAAATATTTTGAAAAATTTCTTTTGAAATATATTCAGATTTAACTGAAGATAATTTACTTTGTGATAAAACAATTTGTGAACTGTTCTGAGAATCAGAACTAATTTGAATTGATGAACTGATATTTAAATCACTAGGTTTCAAAAGTTTTTGAGATTGGG
>CATKHJ010108341.1:0-23376 GCA_949750685.1 Vernicia montana | reverse complement strand
TTTGCATGTTCCCCTTTTCTTTTATTCCCTTTCTTTTAAGTTCTTTTATAGCTTAGTCATTGCTTTCCCCTTTCCCATAATATGATCCCCATTTCTTCAATCCTTTTCTTTTAATCACTTTAAAGGCATGTTAATTAGAATCTGAATTAATTAACTTATTTTAATTGAATCAATGCTTCTTGTTTGTTAATTAAAAACTTACCTAATTAAACAACTTGGTAATCAACTTGCTTGATTAAAATCAATCCAACCAACCTTTAATCAATGAACTGAAACATGATAAAAGGTTCAGACTAAAACAGACTTCCTTCACAAGAATGTGAACTACGTGGATTTTGATTCCCATTCGAAGGGATACGTAGGCATGCTTGTCTGAAAAAGCATCAAATCCAATTAAAATGAATCTTCTCCTTTCACTTTCTTTTTTGTTCTTTCTTTCATTTCCTCTTTTGATTGCTTTATTATTTTGATTCTTTCTTTAATTGTTTTTATTATTGGATTTGATTTTGGGGAATGTGTTACTTTCCTAGAATCCCATAAGGGCTAGAGAAAGTATCCCCTATTTTGGTTTATGTTGTAACTTTAATATTTGCTTTCTTTATTTAATTACTTTAATGCTTATTTTTCTTTATCGCTTTATTTCATTTTAATTCATAACTGTTCATTCATTTATATTGTTCATGAAATTCATTTTAAGTCATTGTATATTAAACTTGCCAAACTCATTCAAATTAAAATAAACTAAAAACCTAGTCCCCGAATCTTTTTTGGTAATCGAGGCTAGTGCACTTTTTCATTGGACAATAATTGGAGTCATAATTGGGTTTTTCCTTAACTTTTCCCAAATAAAATAAAATTAAGGTGGCGACTCCCAAAATAAATTTTCAAAGATCAACTAATCCGAACCCGAGGGTTCCATCGTGAGATCAAACCAGAATGAGCATTTCAATCCCCTCTAGCGGATCGGACCGGTGCTCGAGTGAGGCCTCACAAGTAGCTTGAGGTTGGTTTCTTATTCATGGACAGCTACTTTGACTCAAGTCTCTCTCAAGTGTCTACAGTAGCGTAAGATAAGGACTGGTCACTTACGCTTGTCTATTCACGATCAGTAATGAAAAACTCTTTGATGAACAAAAAGGTAGGGCCAGAGGCTACCCTTTTTTAAACCCTTTTTTGTTTCTTCCAAAGAGTTGTCATCATAAGGGATCGTCTTTCCCTTTATTTCTTTTACCGACTCCACCCATTCTAGCTTGATATTGAGGATTTGGAACTATCGTTCCCATAGACAGTGACACTTTTGATGGGGTCCCGGAGGGCTTCCATCTTAGGATGATGATGATAGTTGATCCTCTTATTAGATTTAGAGGGTGTTGTTGGGCCCATGACCTATAAGATAAGAGAGAGCATTAGAGGGCCAAACCTTTGCTTGGGCATAAACCCTTCCATACTTAAGTCAATAACTCTTAAGTCAATAACTATTTGGCATCTATGGAGTAAAGGCTTAAAGAATTTGAGTATAGGAGTAGCTTTTCTCATCACACCTCCCTCATGAAGCAAGAGTTGGCTTTGTTGCTTTATGCATGTCCCATGTCTTGGCATTGGGTTTTATGTTCCATGTGGCAGCATCAGATAGAAAGGATTGGGGTTACATCCTACTGTGCATGCACAGTGAAGGTGGTGTGTTGGCAGATTCAACTATTAATTATTGAGCCTCGTACCTATTTGACCCTGTTCTTATTTCCCATTTATGTTAGGGATATTGTCCCAAGCGCGTGGGGTAAGCCCTATGGAAATGCCTAAGCAACCTTTCTTGAGAGTGGGAGAACCATAAGATCTCCAGATGGTGAGGTGAGGCAATAGCTTTAATGAGTTGGGCTTTAGCGAGCTACCCATTGCTAAGGTGATTATAGGCTTATGAGATGCATTTGCACCTGGACTTGGTGACCTTAGTTGTTGGGATCCTTTGGTCTAAGCCTTGGTCTTGAATGGGTTTGGCTGTATTATAGAAGCCAGTTTTATTCCTTATTAACCAAAAGTTGTGCAATGCACGAACATGCGACTAGTTATGTTATAATTAGAGGCTCATTTTTGATATCTATAATTATCTGTAAATATTTTTGATTAGTGTAGGAGTTTTATTACTTTTTTTACTTTTTATTGTTTGGTTTCTTATACTTGTGTATATAGGTTTTCTTGTATATAACTCTGTAAATAGGGGTTATAAATACATATCTATCAATCAATACACAAATCTACTCTGTTGAAATCTTTAGTCAAGTTTTTTGCTTTTATCATTCATCTTTTGGGAATTGACCATATTGAAGACTATATATTCCAAGGAAAAGGAAAATTCTTGCTTGTACCAAGTATACAGGTTTATCTCATACATTAAACTAATGAGTGATGAGATATTTTAGTCAATATGACTCTTTTGTCTATTTTTTGTTTAGTGAAAAGACATCGATATTCTTTTTATTTCATGTGTTCTTATTTCATTGGATTGATGTATATATCTAGTATAGACAAAACTTAATCATATTCTAAACTCCCTACTACTAGAAATTAAAGTTAACAATTATCTATATATTACTAATATATATTAAACTCCTATTTGATACTTAAAACTTGTCTACAAGAACTCAACTTGAAAGAATCTAAAAATAGACTAATCCTAATAAATTTTAGGGTTAACAATACAATAGTTGAACGGTAATAAAATTGAAATACTATAAATTTATTTTTGAAAAATTAGTTTTATTAATTAGAGTATTTTATTATAATAGAAAGAATAAATAATAATTTTTTAATAATTAAAATAATAAAAATCAAAAACTAAAAACAATGTGGAGACAAAGCTCACTTCTCCAAAATTTTTGATGGAGGGAAACAGTATTGTTAAAATCGGACCGGACCGGTTAAATCGAGAACCAGTCACTGGTTTGGTTTTTAAGTTATAAAAAACCGGATGATTAGTGAACCGAAAAAATCGGTTTGAACTGGAAAAAAATCGATCTGAATCGAAAAAACTATTGAACTAATCAAACCAAAATTTGCCTAAAATTATGCAGTTTTGAGCCTAATAAAATTAAAAAAAAAAAGAAAAAAGACAGATCGATTAAGTTTGACTGGTCGAACCGATCAATTGAATTGATCGGATCACAAACCGATAAAAAAACCGATTCAGCCATCGATTCGGTTTTAACAACATTGGAGGGAAACTAACATGAATCACAAAAGCTGCAATTTGAATATGAGGAGACAAACATATATTACTCTTTCCAAATAATAACCAATAATAATAAAAGGAGTAGAATAAATAGAGAAGAGAAAGGCATCACTCATTCTAGGAAACAAACAAAAGAAGATGGATATATAGCAGAAATTGAGTATTCCAATTAAACCTATAGATATAAACTTGGGGCAAAAGAATTTCTAAATATTTTCAGTTTTCTAAATTTCGACATCATCAAAACACCAAGTAGGGATTAGACAGCTCCATTCATATAATTTGATGGGTGAATAATTTTTTACTCCCTTAGTTTGATCAAATATACATTTTTAATAATATAATTATTGAACAACTTTATCCTTCCGTCTAAAAAAAGGAGAGACAAAGAGATTTTGAATAAGCTCATTGAATTTGCTAGATCCATAAGCAGTTTAACATTTACGTGTGGTAAAATTCTTGTCTATATTAAATGTATAAATTTATCTCATACACCAAATCAATGAGTGATGAGATATTTTAGTCAATATGACACTTTTGTTTATTTTTTGTCTAGTGAAAAGACACCGATCGATATTCTTTTTTGTTTCATATGTTCTTATCTCATTAGATTGATGTATGCATCCAATATAGACAATACTTACCCATACATGTGATAGTCAGGTGCATAATTAATGTTGAAATAGTTTTTTCATTCAATTTTGACTATGATTTTGGCGAAAAAAATGAAATTGTTCAACGGTGATATTAATTATCAAACTACTAAATAATTAATTTTTGAAAACACCTATTCTAACTTGTGTATTTAATTAATCAAATCATAAGAACTAAAGATTCCATCCAACTTTTTTGCCTTATAATTTTTAGTCTTAAAATATTGCCACAATTTTTGACTAGTGATTATAAGTATCCCAAATTTAATGTAATCTTTAGGTTGAAATAACTTTTTCATTCAATTTTAATTATGATTTAGGCGAAAAGATGAAATTTAGTGATGAATCAACTGCCAAAGAATGAGATCTTGGACCTAAATCTCAAGTTCTAGTCCTATTAATGTGATTATTATCCTGATATATCTAGATCTAAATCTTGAGTTCTAGTCTATTTGATGTGATTATTATCCTGATTTTTCTAGTTATTTATTGATTGGTGGTTTGTTGTGTTTTGTGTAGTGTAAAAATATATTTTGACACGGATCAATTCTAAATTGTAATTGATTGTGATATATATATATTGAATTCTATCCATGGAAAAACGAAAAATATAATTTTTGGTTTGGCATGGAAGTTTAGCTAGTGACTAAATTAATTGGAAGGTATCCTACCAACTACTTACTAAGAAGAAATCTCTTGCTTGAACTATGATTTATTCTATATGAGATCCATTTGCGATAAAAAGTGTTAGCTATTAGTAATGTAGTTAGCTGTTAGTGTGTAAATACAAAACACCATAGTTAATATTGTTAGACTACTTAATATACGGCACCTTCACACTCACATGCACTGCAACTCATTTTCACATTCAAGCTAGCTCATTCCCTCCTGTTAAGCTAATAATCAAGTCTGCAAATATGCGCAACATATTGCACCATAAGTCTATAAATAGGATGTATATACTTTGTAAAAGATACACAAAAAAACATATATAGAAACTACATTTCTTTCCCTGAAAATTTCTTCTCTGGTAACATGGTATCAGAGCCCTTGTATCTCCGTTAAAATCAAAAAACAAGAAATCCAGCCTCCTGTGAAGTTCCAGTCTCATTTTTCAGTACCAAAGAATTATGTTCTTCTTCGATTTTCATGCACACGTTAAATTTTTTTTTTTTGACCATACCATCACAAAGAACTAATCTCTAGAAAAAATTCAAGATCAACTGCGCCCCAAACGGACGCTGCATGCGCAACCTGAAGATTCTGCACTCAAGCTCACTCGCCACACGCGCCACCCAAGGAAGAAGACAATCCAGTCAGCAGCCACATAACAAAAGCAATCTAGTCAGCAATCATGTCATCCACTCAAGATTCGCCACGTGTCATCTTGTCAATGCCATGTGACCTTCATCCACATCATCCACACAAGTTCCGCCACGTGTCATCATGTCAGTGCCACGTGTCATCTTGCCATGTCATCCACTCAGATTATGCCACGTGTCATCCTGTCAGCTACTCAGAATTTTCCACGTGTCATCTCAGTCCGGTTTAATCAAACCAGTTAACTTTTTGTTTGACCCATCGGTTCAACCACTTTTGTTCTGGTTTTCAGACATCAGGAACCGATCCCTAAGGTTTTTCGATCTCCTGAATTCATTTTTCCTGTCGGATTTGTGAAATTCTCACTCTATCTTATAATTATGGAGAAAATCAATGCTGCTCAATCTATTGTGACAATTTTAAATGGCACCAACTACAATCTTTGGGCAAGTAGGATGAAAAGCTATTTTGTTGGAATTAAATACTGGAGAATAGTAACTGGCAAAACTTCCAAACCTGTCCTTACTCAAGATGAAGCCGAGACAAAATACAATGATCGTGTTGATGATTGGGAAAGTAAAAATCATCAGATCATTACTTGGTTCCGTAAGATCTCTGTTTCGACTATTCACATTCAGTTTGATCAATTTGATACTGCAAAAGCAATTTGGGATTTTCTTGCAAACATGTACACAATCTCTGGTCTCGCTCATCACTATCAGTTGTTGAGTATTTTGAATAGTATGAGGTAAGAATCTGGACAGTCTGTCAATGATTTCCTCAACCAAATGCAGCCCATTTGGAATCAGCTCACTCAAGCCAAGATCACTGAAGATCAACTGCATTTGATCCAGTTTCTCATGGCTATCCGGTCTGAATATGAGCTTGTTCAAGTATCTCTAATGTACAGAGATCCTCTGCCAACACTCGAAACAGCTGTCAAGGAATTGATTTTTGAAGAAACTCGATTATAAATTAGCAAACCAACTCCCTCTGTATAGGCTCTGGCTACTTACAGGCCATCACAGACTCACTCATCTCAGCACTGTAAGAATTGCAATCAACTTAGCCATTCTTTTTTTAATTGTCCAACCATTAAGTGCAGATATTGTCATAAACTCGGACATATCAAGAGCAACTATCTCACTCGCTCATCAAGACCGAGAGACAACCAACCTAAGTTTTGGAAAATCTCAGAAACTGGAACATCTTCTACTAATGCTGCTATACCAGAAAACTCGTCTGCTTCTTCTCTGTCCTCCCTCACTCTTTCAAATCTTGAGTCTATGTTCAAAAATGTTATGTTTTTTAGTGCCTCCTCCTTTAGTGCCATATCTGTGTACCTAGGTAACACTAATTGGTTAATTGACTCTATATGTAGTAATCATATGATCTCTGATTCTAGCATGTTTCTATAAAAAACAAAAAATAATTTTTTGCCTCCCATTCATACTATTGATAGAAGCAAAATGGATATCAGTCATGTTGGAACTATTTCTTCTCCTAATCTAAGTTTACCTGATACGTATCTAGTACCTTCCCTAGTTGTAGATCTCCTCTCCGTAGGCCAATTGTGTGATCAAGGATTAACTGTCACTTTTTCTTCTAATGGTTGTGAGGTACAGGACTGACGGACAAGATGCCCTCTGGGGGGTGGACGCAAGATCGGGAGGCTGTTTAAACTCACTTCCCTCCAAATTCCTCCAAATTCTCTCTCTACTACAACCAACTTTTCTCCATTATTCCAGTGGCATTTGCGTTTGAATCATGCCTCGGTCAGTAAACTTCATTCTTTAATTTCTAGTGGTGTTTTAGGAAGTGTTAAAGCTGTAGAACTTCAATGTATACACTGTTAACTTGCTAAACAACATGCTTTATCATTTAATAATAATAACTCTCGTTGTGATATTCCATTCGGTTTAGTTCACTCTGATATTTGTGGACCTTCTCTTACCCACACTGTTGGTGGTAATCGATATTTTGTTGTTTTTATTGATGATCACTCACGTTTTACTTGGCTCTTTTGTATGAAAAATAGATCCGAGCTTCCTCAAATCTATATTCAGTTTGCAAAGATGGTCCAAACATAATTTTTACGACCAATAAAGATCTTTCGAATTGATAATGCTATGGAATACAAAAAGTCAAGTCTTTTATAGTTCCTTCATGAACAAAGAACTTTAGTTTAACGATCTTGTCCTAATACTTCCCAACAAAATGGTAGAGCCGAACAAAAACATCGTCATATCTTAGATTTTGTTAGAGCACTCCTACTATCATCTGGCTGTCCTGAAAAATTTTGGGGAGAAGCCACTTTAACCACTGTATATATCATTAATCATCTTCCCACTCCAGATCTTGACAATATCTCTCATTTTGAGCAACTGTATGGTATGTCTCCTGACTATAACTTTCTCAAAGTCTTTGGGTGTGCTTACTTTGTTTTACTCCAACCTCATGAGTACACAAAATTAGAACCTCGTGCTCGTCTCTGTTGTTTTCTAGGATATGGAATCGAACATAAATGTTATCGGTGTTGGGATCCCATTTCGAATAGATTGCGTATCTCTCGTCATGTTGTCTTCTGAAAAAATACTATGTTTTCTAGTATCTCTAAATTTCATGACTCTAGTACTGAACGTATATTTACTAATTCATCTATTGAGTTCTTTCTGTCTAATGATACAGATATGTCTATAGATTCAATAACCATCATCTGATTGTCCTACCCCAGAAATGGTCTCGTTTATGGAGAATGTGCCTGCTACAGCTGAACCTGCACTTGTCCCTACTTTTCCTCCACCAATTGAGGAACGTCGTCATTTTACTCGGGTAACTCAAAAATCAGTCCATTTTAATGATTATCATTGTTATTCTCGTTTTCTTTCTTTGCATGAGCCTCGTAATTACCATGAGGCTAGTTCTGACCCTCTTTGGCAGCAATCAATGGCATAAGAAATCCAAGCTTTTGAGAAAACTAATACTTGGGACTTAGTTGATCTTCCTGCAGACAAAACTCCTATTAGTTGTAAGTGGATTAACAAAATTAAAACTCATTCTGATGGATCAGTTGAGCGATATAAAACCTGTTTGGTTGCAAAAGGATACACACAAGAATATGGCATTGACTATGAAGAAACCTTTGCACATGTTGCACGATTAACTTTCGTCCGGTGTCTCTTAGCCGTTGCTGATGTTAAACAATAGCCATTAAGTTAGATGGATGTTAAAAATGCTTTTCTTAATGGAGATTTGCTGGAAGAAGTCTATATGCATCCTCCACCTAGCCATTCATCTTCCCAGAAAGTTTGTCATCTCAACCGTGCACTGTATGGTCTCAAACAAGCTTCGCGATCCTGGTTCCCCAAATTCAATTCAACACTGAAAAATTTTGGTTTTCATTCTAGTCCTCATGACTCTACTTTATTCATAAAACAAAAAACTAAAGGCATAACTCTCTTGCTGCTCTATGTTGATGACATGATTATTACAGGGAATGATGTCACTGGCATTTCTGATCTCAAATTACTTCTTCATTGCCAATTTGAGATAAAAGATTTTGGCTCTCTCAGTTATTTTTTGGGACTAGAAATCTCTTGTGATTCATCTGGCTCCACTCTTACTCAGACAAAATATGCTTCTGATTTGCTTTCTCGCGCAGTAATTATTGACAATAAAACTACTTCCACACCCATTGAATATAATGTTTGTCTCACTGCAACTGATGGCTCTCTTCTGGAAGACCCTACATTATATAGGCAATTGGTTAGAAGTTTGATCTATCTCACAGTCACTAGACCAGACATTGCTTATGTTGTTCATGTCATCAGTCAATTCATGTTTGTACCCAAATCCACTCATTTTGCTGTAGTTTTTCGCATACTTTGCTATATTAAAGGAACATTATATCAATGGTTGTTTTTCTCTTCTACATCGGCTGATTGGGCTGGAGATTCGACAAATAGACCATAGACGATCAGTAACGGGTTATTGTTTTTATCTTGGAACATCACTTATTTCTTGGCACAGCAAGAAATAGTTAGTTGTAGCTCGCTCCAACATAGAAGCAGAATATTATGCCTTAGCCGATGCAAGTTCCGAACTTCTATGGCTTTGCTAGCTTCTTAATGACATAGGGGTTAAATAATCAATAACTACTATCCTTCATTGTGACAATCACAGTAGCATTCAAATTTCTCGCAATGATGTCTTTCATGAACGTACGAAGCACATAGAAATTGATTGTCACTTTATTCGACACTATCTTCTTTGAAATACTCTTCACTTGACCTCTATCACCTCTGCCAATCAAGTTGCTGATATCTTTACCAAATCACATCTTCCAGCATGATTTCAAAATTTGCGACGCAAACTCAAAATGTCTTCTGCACCACCTTGATTTTGAGAGGGGGTGTTAGCTATAAGTAATGTAGTGAGCTGTTAATAATGTAGTTAGCTATTAGTGTGTAAATACAAAACACCATAGTCAATATTGTTAGGCTCCTTAATACACGGCACCTTCACACCCACATGCATTACAACTCATTTCCACATTCAAGCCAGCTCATTCCCTCCTATTAAGCCAATAATCAAGCCTGCAAATGTGCACAATATATTGCACCATAAGTTTATAAATAGGATGTATATACTTTGTAAAAGACACACAAAAAAACATATATAGAAATTACATTTCTTTTTCTGAAAATTCCTTCTCTGGTAACAAGAAATATGAAATTCCTAAGCAGAAAGTAGTTGGTGTATATCCCATTAACCAATTTACTATATTCCATCTTTTTCTGTATTTTTTATGGACTTAATTTCTTTTTATTTTTTAATTTAGTTTCACTTGCAATTTGACCTCACAAGCTCATAACCTTAACACGATTCTAGTATCACTAAACCAGAGCCCGTTGATACTTAATTTCCTATTTTTGTATATTCTTCTCAAGAAACATATACATATATTCAAGTACAACTTAGGATCTCACAATTAACAGTATAACTAAAAACTCCTTATAGTTCTATTAATTCTTTCCTGTAATGGAATATGAACCCCTCCATTACCCAGTTGAGCCAAGTCACATTGAAGAAATCTGCCAATGTAGCATAGAAACAATTCTTTCTTTCCAAACAGAAAGTCCCATTTCTCCAAATACCACCAATATAGAAAGATTGCTCCAAATAGAGAAAGATCTCATTGAAAGTTTTCACACGGCTGAAGAATTGGGTCATGAACTGAATCAAGAAACACAAGAAAATTCCCTTCTAAGGGGAATTCAAGAAGAGCTAATGGAAGAAAGCAGTTTAGCAGATCTTCTATTAATGGGAGCTGAAGCTGTTGAAGCACAAAACTGGACTCTGTCTTCCACCATAGTTTCCAAGCTTAAAGATCTCCTATTTGATCATGGAGAAGACAATTCATTTAATAGGCTAGCTTTGTTCTTTACACAAGGCCTGCACTTCAAGAACACCATAAATTCCCCTGAAACACTACAAGAACTCTGTTTCAGGCATCCGGCCGAAGAAAATATCTCTGCCTTTCATTTACTTCAAGAACTCTCTCCTTATGTTAAGTTTGCTCATTTCACAGCCAACCAAGCAATCTTGGAAGCTACACAAGGTGATGAGGAGATTCACATAATTGATTTCGACATTCTTGAAGGAATTCAATGGCCTCCTTTAATGGCAGACCTTGCAATGAAAAAGGGTACTAATGCTTCACTTAAAATAACAGCAATGGTTAGTGACCAGCAGGATGTTTTGGCAATTCAACAAACAGGAAGAAGACTTAAAGAGTATGCAAATTCAATCAATTTCTCCTTCATTTTCGAGCAATTTGTAATTGTTAGTGAAGATGATTTTCTAAGTATTGAATTGGGTAATACAATTATAGCTAATTGTATGATCCACCAGCTTTACTTGCCTGATAGAAGTTTTTTATTAGTTAAGACTTTTTTAGAGGGTATTAGTAAATTATCACCTAAATTAGTTGTTTTAGTACAAGAAGAATTGTTTAATTTTACTAAAATTCCTTCAATGTCCTTTGTGGAGTTTTTCTATGAGGCTATTCACCATTATAGTGCAATTTCTGAGTCAATTATGAATAGTTTTTCTGGTGGGTATAGTATGGGATTAAAATTAATAGAGAAAGAGTTTTTGGGAATTAGAATTTTAGATAGTGTAATTCAATTCCCTTGTGAAAAGAAAGAGAGAATTCTATTATGGGGAGATGGATTATTTGGTTCCTTGAAAGGGTTCAAGCCAATTCCTTTGAGTTCTTGTAATGTCTCTCAGGCCAATTTTTTGGTCAGTTTGTTCAATGGAGGGTATTGGGTAAACCATGAAAAATGCAGGTTGGCCTTATACTGGAAGTCAAGGCCTCTTACAATTGCTTCTATTTGGGTTCCGATAACAACAAAACAGGGGAATTATTAAAAAGAGAGGATTACCTCCTTTATGTAGCTTGTTTCGGTCTATTAAACCTTCCTTGAATAAAAAAAAATGACTTATATAGATGAATTTGATTTGTAATTTAGTTATGAGAGGTCAACGTTTGAGAAGCAAATATGTATGCATATCATCAGTGAAATTTTTGGCCTTTCTTATTTGTATACTGTTCTACATGATGTGTACATTAGAGCTTTGTGATGGGTAGTAATGGTCCTTTGTTTTGTCACAACGTTTTCCCTAAGGAAACCAACATGGCTTAAGGATGGGAGAAAAAGAAATAAAAGTAAAATTGAAATAAAAATTAATATTATAAAAGAAAAATGGAATTGTCATCTACTGATTTATTTTAAAAGACTCAGTTGGCACATCGAAGCATAGGCTAGCGGTAAATGTATTTTTTCCTGGAAAACTCATAATCAATTTTCCTCTCCCCAAAACTAAAAAAAATTACTTAGTTGAAAAACCTTTTTAAGATTACTCGGATTTGAAACTTGAATTTGGAAATAAAAAATGTATAGGGAATATATTAGGCATCCTAAACATTAATTTTTAAAAACATGGGAATGACCTTAAATATTTACTCCTCATTATTTATTTAGTGCACCTATTTTATTTTTCAATTTAACTAATAATGCAAACTTATCAATTTAAAAATGTAGATTTAAAATTAAAACTCTTTTGTTTGAAAGTATTCTTATTTATTTAAATTTTATTATTTGTTTTTCTTATTATATTGATATTTAAAATGTACAAAAAGGTGAAGTGTTTTCTTTTTTTGAAATTGAGGCTTATTAAAGGAAATGGAAAACTGGGCGTTGTTTAGATGCTGAAAACGCTTTCTATTTTAATTTTTCAATTTTCTTTTTCTTTTCTGATTTTTTAACTTTTCATTTTTCAAATTGAAATTTGAAGAATTAAAAATTATTTTCATTTCTAATTTTGCAATTCTTTATTTTTTATTTTTTGACTTTTATTTTGTAATATATTTTATTATGTGTTTCATTAAATAAATTTTATATTACTAAATGTAATTATTAGATATGAATATATTGATAATCTTATAATATGATTACTTAAAATATTTTTTAATTTAAAGATACATTTTAAAATTAAAGAATAAAAAAATTATGAAAATTATTTAGTAATATTTTAAAATTATGAAAGAATGTATATATGAAAAGATAATTATTGAGAAGAAAACGTTAATAGTAATTAGATTTGATTTGATATTTTTTGCACCTTAAAGTATATATATATATATATATATATATATATATATATATATATCATTATTATTGTTTAAGGTGCAAAAAGTAAAGTATAATCATGCAAAACCATTGTTAGTGTATTTATATCTAAAGAAATAATATAGATGCATGAAAATATATAAAAGAAAAGAAATAGCAAGAATTGTGGAAAAAAAAGCTATATACATATCTAAAGAAATAATATATATATGAATTTTTTTTTTTTTAAAAAAAAAGCTTGTTTAAAAAAATGTGGCGTTGTTGGGTTTCGAAACCCAACAAAGTGGCACCGTAAATGAAAACACCGTGTTTTCTAAATTGTTCCCAAAACAATAGGGTTAAAGTGAAATATGGAAAACTATTTTAATTAGTTTTTCAAAGTATAGCTATAAATTGGAAAATTTAGAAAATAAGTTTTTAATTTTTTAAATTGGAAAATATTACAACTAAACACTCATTTCTATTTTTTTAATTTTCTTGAAGTAATTTTCTGTAAAATTAGCTTTGTTTTTCACAATTAAACAGGCCATAATTTGATCTTATATGTTAATTTCTCTAAATATTATTCTTATTTTTATTATATTTTCTTAATTAACTAATGAAATGACAACCCCAATAAAGAAATATTTAGAGAACACACAAGAAAATAACCAAAAATTCATATTTCATTCAACAATTAAAGTGAATACAAAAGTTTGAATAATACAATAATTCAAATATCAAAGAATACACAAATGTAATTAAATGTAGAGAAGAAAAAAAAATACATATATTTAAATAAAAAAATTACATATTAAAAAATAAACCTAAAGCTAGAGAAATAAGATAAATGTCCACTCTTCTTCATTAACTTCTATTCAGTGCATCAATAATAATAAACCTGTAAAAAAAGGAAGAAAAGGAAAAAAAGGAAAACAAACCAAATTAATAAATTTATTTTTTTTATTATTTTTAAGATGTAGCTATATATGAATACAAGGAATTTTATGGAAAAGGAAACATATTTTATTATATATTTTTATTTGAGGCTTCAGAGTTTAACTAAATTATTATTTTTTTTCTTAAAAAAAAAAAAAGAAAAATTAAACAAAGTCATTGGCCTATTTTTTAAAATTTCAGTAAATAAAAGATAACAATTTGATTTGATTTTTTTTTTTTGGCAAATTAATCATAAAATAAAGTTAAAAATTGACGGCACATAACTTTCAAAAATTCAATGTCAAACAATTAACATCCATGTTTAGTAAAGCAATCTTCCAAAAGAAATCAATTTTAAGGCTTAATATCCTTTAGTGACAACCTCATAGAAAAAAAAAAATGAACTCATTCTCATTATCTTGGAATTCCTAGAAATTGCTTAGAAATTAATAAAGATAAAAGCTGAGGCCACTTGCCCTTAACTACTAGAAATTTCAACAATCGGTGCACAGCAACAGCTCTTTCCACAAGAATGAAAATTCAAGCAAATATCTCATTAGTTTTTCCAAGAAACATTGGATAATTTTTTTTTTCTTCTTACCTTTTTAGAATTAAGCTCTACATTCACAAGCAGTCAACCCAAAATTGCAAAAGCAACAAAAGCCCAAATTAAAGCTATTATAACTAAATCCATAAATAATAGGGAGACTTCAGACTTCTTTAAAGCTAAGGAATGAAATTACCTAATACCAAAAAAAAAAAAAAAAAAAAAAAAAAAAAAAAACTAAGGTGGCATTAAAATCAAATTCTATTAGATTGCGTTTGAATGCACGAATTTAGATTTGAAATTTAAATTTTAAATATCATATTTTAAATTTATTATTAAAAATTTATTAAATTAAAAAATTTTTATTTAGAAAGTGTAAAAAATTTAAAATTTAAAATTTAAAATTTAAAATTTAAAATTTATTGTTTGGATAACTATTTAAATATAAATATAAATTTGAAAAAAATGTAATAATTCAAAATTATATAACAATATAATTATTATATACATAAATTTATTTAATTTTTTTGAGTTTAATATTACAAATAATTTTTGATTAATTATTTTTTTGAGCTTGACATTAAGGGATTTGGACCAAATCTAAATGCATGGCCTAAATCCAAGGAAAGAGATCGATCTCCACTTTCAATCTCGCCTCTCTCTTCATTTCTTCATGAGTCCATCCTCTCGTCAATTGCTTCTCGCGCCGCATTGGCTTTCCTATCGTCCTCATTGTCTTCGCCGAAAGCACCACAACCAATATCAGACCTGGTAGTGAACCCAGTAGCACCACGACCAATATTAGTATGTGTATTAATTTGTTTTACTATTTGCTTTTTTTTTTTTTTTTTTCCTTTGGACTTGGACCAAATCTAAATCCATGGCCTAAATACAAGGAAAGAGATCGATCTCCACTTTCAGCCTCGCCTCTCTCTTCCTTTCTTCATGAGTCCATCCTCTCATCAATTTCTTCTCGCACCGCATTGGCTTTCTTATCGTCCTCATTATCTCCGCCGAAAGCACCACAACCAATATCAGACCTGGTAGTGAACCCAGTAGCACCACGACCAATATTAGTATGTGTATTAATTTGTTCTACTATTTGCTTTTTTTTTTTTTTTTCCTTTGTATGGTTTCTTTTTTTTTTTTTTTTTTATTAAGGAGAAATTTTTTTGGATTTTGTGGAATTTGGGATATTTAGAGCTCTTAATTTGAAATGCCTAAATTCCAGAGGCATTACAGTTTCTTGACTCTGAAATTGATACTGATTCCCAATTTTCGTTTGTGAAATTTGTGTTGAGAGAAGGTTGTTTGATGACTCCTTCAATTTCAAGGGTTGCTCACACTTTTACTGTACTCAATGTACTGTTAGATATGTAGCTTCCAAGCTTGATGATAATGTGATGCATATTTCTTGCCCTATATCAAATTGTGAAGTAGTTTTAGACCCTGAATTTTGTCGCCATATCCTCCCAAAAAATATGTTTGATAGATGGGGTATTGCTCTTTGTGATGGTTCCCAGAAATTTGTAATCTACAACATAGAAGATAGTACTTTATTAGTGATTATGTCATTCAAATTTATCATTCTGATTTGGTTCCGTTGAATATAGATTTTATTAAGGGTGTGCAGTATTCGGTTTTAACCGAAAAATTAAATCGAACTAAATTAGCGGTTTGATTTTAAAAATAATCGGTTTGGTTTCGGTTTTTAATTTCAAAAATTTTGGTTATTTCGATTCGGTTCGGTTTTCAGTACAAAAAAGCCGAATAAACCGAATTGAACTGATTTTATTAAAATAAATTTATTTTTATATTTAAAAAACTTGATTTTTTTATTAAAATAATATAATATTTTTATGTATAACTTTTAAAATAATAAATAAATTTTATTTATTAAAATAATATAATATTTTTATGTATAATTTTTTAATTCTATTTTGAATTAATTATATATTTTTAATATTAAATTGCAAAATTTTGAAGTATTGATAGAATAAAATTGAAAAAATAAATTGTCAAAATTAATAATCTTTTCTAATTATAATTTTATTTTAATTATAATTTTTTTTTGTTTTAAAAAATTTGGAGAAAAAAATTTAAAAAACTAAAAACCAAACCGAACCGAACCGATTTTTTCAGTCGATTCGGTTTTTTATAGTGAAAATTTCGATTTATTCGATTGGTTTGATTTAATTCAGTTTAAAAACCGAACCGACTGATGCTCACACCTAGATTTTATATCTTATCATGTTAGTCTAGTTTCTCCAAATTGTCTGGCAAGAGATATACCCAACTATTAATTGATTATTTTTTGGATAGTTGATTCCAACTTGGTTATATTTTTCAAGTTTGTTTCAGGATTAGCAAGTTTGTTTTAGGATTAGCAAAGGCACAAGTTAACCTTTTTATGAATTTAGGCAATGTATTGGTACTTTTTACTAAGATTAAATTTGAGTAGTTTTATGTGGATTTTCTATTTTAAGTACAATTTAATTTAATTGGGTTACTGTTATAGTCTTTTGTTGGTGGTACAAAGGAAACTGTGAACTAAGTTCTATCTACACTCAATTTAGCTTAACTAGATATAGCTGTGGGTTGTTTTCAAAATTTTGAAGACTCAGAATTGTTATATTACAAAATTTGATTGCTTTTGTACTTCCTTTGTTTACAAGGGTCTTAATAGAGAGGTCAACAAGTTGTATTAAATACATTAAATTGGGATTGAGTGAGCAGTATAAGAATTAGACCTGTTTTAGGACTTCAATTATGCTGTTGCAGAGTGATAAATGATAGAAATCAAATTTATAGAAAAAAAGGGGTTGATTTTCAAATAGATGTTATCAAAATTATAATGGATTTTCATCATTTAGGCAAAAAATGGCTAGTAACCAACAAAATTTGTAAATTTGGAGAAAGCTTGCAAGAAAAGAAAAGAGTGAGGAAGAAGAAGAATTATAAGTTATTATATTTGTAGTAAGTTGCCTTGCAATGGTGATTGGAGCATCATATTACAGCAAGTATAGATTGAGGAAAATTTTGTGGGATGAAAATGAACATGCTCTTCGTAGATCTATTTGAATGCAAGCATTATAATTTGAAACTACAAGTATTGAGTTGTTGCGTCTTAACCCAACAACATTCAAGAAATTATGTGGCATTTTGCAATCTAGAAGAGGGTTGGTGGCTTCGAAAAATGTTACAATTAAAGAAATTGTGGCATTATTTGTGCATATTCTTGCTAATGGAATCAAGTATAGATGGGTGAAAGCTAGTTCTGCATGTTATGGGGAAACGATTAGTTGACAATTTCATGTGGTTCTTAAGGCTGTGATGAAAATAGGCAAATATTATATCAAAGAAGTGAACCTAGATGCAAATTATCAAGATAATGACAAATGGAAATGCTTTCAGGTAATAAAAGCTTGTAAATAATGGCATTTTTGTTTGATAAGTATTATCTTATGGATGCAGGGTATACAAATGGTTTCGATTTCTTAGCTCCTTACCAAGGGGCATACTATCATCTTAATTTGTGGAAAGGAAACACTCCAACAAATTATAAAGAGCTATTTAATCTTTGACATTCCATGGTTAGAAATACCATTGAAAGAGCATTTGGATTGTTGAAGAAGCGATGGGCTACACTACGAACTCCTAGCTTTTTTGATAAAAAGACTCAAGTTAGAATCATAAATGCTTGTTTCATTCTTCATAACTTTATAAGAGAAGAGATGTCTAAAGATGACTTACTAAAAGAAGTGGATGAAGAATTGGCAAATTCCATGGAAGTTGAAAATGAAATTATAGATGAAGAGATAATTAGAACTATTTAGGTAACACATGAATGGACTACACTTTAGTTATGCGAATGTTTGAAGAGTATCAAAGAAGACAAGCAATATAAGTTTTACTTATTAAATTGTTATTTCATGTGAGTGACTTGATTTTAAGTTTTTATCTTGTGAATTACTTGTTATTTCTTGTATTTTAAGTTATTATCTTGTGAGTGACTTATGACATTATGATCAATTTGAATAGAGTTCTTATGTTTTTTAATCTTTAATTTAATTATGATATGAAATATTATAGATATGAGTGGCAAAGAAGTTCAAGCTCAATTAATGTCGAAAGCAAGGAATATGCACATTCCATCATATTTTTCACTTTCTTAGTCTACACAAATTAAAGGTGATGCACATGGTCACTCATCATTAACTTGAGCACATAAACTACTCTCTAATTCTTCAACTTGAGCTCCTCAATTGTGAAACCTCTAGTTAGTCCACACAAGCTCCAGTAATCAAGCTTTCCTTTGAGACTTGAGTTCTCTTTGATTCCCTATTTTGGTTGCCCTAAAGTGAATCAAAAACTTTGCTCAATTCTCCTTTGGATGCTTAAGATTTGAGTTGTTTTGGTCTTTGATACTTGGCAAATATATGCAATAAGTTCATTCTCAAAGAACTTAAAGAAAGGAAGAAGAAGATAAATAGAAGAAGACTATCTTCGTTTGCTCTCTATCTCTAACTTCTTTCTCTATAATTGCATATGAAATCATGAACATGATAAAAAAAAATCCTTTGCTTCTTCCTTCTTCCTTATAAATCTCTATACTCTTAGTGGTAATGGAAGAAAGGTAGGTAGGAAATTAATTGTGGAATGACACAATGTCATTTGTGTCTTCCACTGTACTGAGCTTCTCATCTTTTACCCTTTTACCCTTTAGAGTTAGTCGATTCTTCCATCTCCCAAGCCCATCTAATGGGCTAGCACATCTAATGTGCTAGGATTTTCCACTAATCCTAAAAGTGCTTCTTCCATATCAAATTTGGGTTGTGCCCACATCACATGTAAGATCAACTTTTGCCTTTTATTCAATTTAGTCCAAAATATTTTTCAATTTAGTCCTTTCCATTTGTATCTCATAAAAATTAAGATTCAATTGATATAAATCCAATATGGATTAAACTTTAGGACATGCCAAGGACCTTGTAAATTTAATTACAAGTTTAATCCTATTACACCACTAATCAATTAATTAAGCAATTTAATTACTTATCATGGTAATCATTTTAGCTCTATTGGTAAACACTATATGGTGTGTGACTTTCTAGATTCATGTCTAATTAGCAATGTGATTGAGCAAACACATTTTTCTCTACTAATTATGAAATACCCATTTCACACTTAGTCCAATAAATCGTGAGTGAAGCCTAACATAACATATTATGACTACCTAATTAGAGATGAATGTTTATAGTTGATTATTAAAACATCTCATGGACCATCGATCATAATTACCATGCACTTGAATCCTTCTATTACGAAATCCCGATCTCAGCTAGGGTCATGGTTTAGTCAAACCCTAATGTGCTTCGGCCATATGTTCTCATCACGATTCTAATTCTCAATAAACTTGATTCCTACTAGAAACCCTTTTATAGTGAATCTTAATTACCTTGGACAAGGATTTGTGTACCAAGAACAACCGGATAACATAGGATCTCTTCCTTTTTACCCAAGTTAATGGATTCTATCTTGATGATCACCTATCTCTATACATAACTAGTTAGAGCCATCACATGTCATATACCTGTGCATGGTCAGCACTGGCATCTAAGCAGTAATAAATCTTAACAAATTGTGTATGAGACAATCATGTCATCTCAAGTAAAAGGATTACATGCACAATTATGATTTAGACAATGAATTATTGACTAGTAGTAAAACTCCATATATTTATCATTTAATGTCACAGTTCAACTACTCATCTAATGAATATCTACATATTTGTTTCGACATCATATGTCAAGTGGTATGAGACTCATTAACTCTATAATCATAAGTATCTCATATTGATTATAGAAAACAACAGAGGTGATGGTCTTCCAGAAATAATGATGCCCATTCAATAATCCTATGACCATAAATATTTTAAGTTTTTGTATCAAAGCAATCTGTCACCCATATTCTCAACTCTTGATAATAGATCCTCTTACAAAGTATTTAAGGACTATACATTCAATATAATGGAATATTTTTCACATAATGAATATATATATATATATATATATATATATATAGATTGTCATGAATATGAATTATGTTTCACAATCACATAGAATATATAAGGCTCTAGGGCATACTACACTAATAGATATAGAACAAGAAATAAGTAAAGAGAGGAGACAATATAATTGTATATTGTTTATAGTGAGCAAAAGAGAGAAAAAAAGAGTGAGAGATGGTTAAGCATTCAATGGTAGAGAGAGCAAAATGTGAGTTGATAACCAACAATGAGAGAAAATTTTTATCCTATGTGAACAAATTTTTATTAAAATAAATTAGGATTAATCATAAAAAAATCTTAAACTTTTACCAAATTTGTAATTTTTGCAAGAATTTTTAATTTGGGCAATTCAAGACTGAATCTTTCAAATTTTTGTAATTTTCTCATCGGCTAGAGTTCAGGCCAATTTTCTAGCAGCTTAATCTGACGTGGTATTTTTTTTAATAATATTATAGCCACATCATAATGGACATTAAATCTTTAAAAAAAATAAAAAATAAAAAAATAAAAATAAAGGTCGTTTCCATCCTAAACAAATAAAGTATCCAAATCAATAGCCCTAAATTAAGAAAAAAAAAAAAAAAGGAAACCTAATTGAACTCTCTCTCTCTCCATTCTTGCTTGTGACAAAAATTAGCAATAAATTATATCAATCTTTAGCGCCATTGTTGGGGACTATTATAGAAGGAGACAACCCATACATTGTGGTCTCGTGGTTATTGAATAGTTTCCATTATCGAATATAGCAGTTAAAAGATTACTAAACCTGAAAGTGAACGCTCTGTGCCATTATTTTGACTTTTTCAACAATTGCAAGTAAGTATTTTCACTTTCTTTTTGTTTGAATTTTGCTTATATGGTTTAGGGTTATAATTTTTAGTATAAACTACTTAGGTTTTAGGTACTAGAAAATTCTTAATATGTAAACCCCCTTTTTCTATAGACATTGGCTTTTTCAACAATCCTAAGTATTTTTGCTTTCGTTGTGTTTGAATTTGGCTTATATGGTTAAAGGTTACAATTTTTTTTTAGTATAAAACTACTTAGGGTTTAGGTATTAAAAAATTATTAATCTTTAAACCTTTTTTTTTCCTATAGACATACATGCATGCATGATTTACAATTCAGGAATAAAAAAATTTCCTTTTCTATGATGTTGTAACAGGTTTGGGGACTTACTTTGACATTAATTTTCATTATGGTGGGAAATTTGAGGTTGTAGGTGATGAATTATATTAAGTTGGTGGTAGTGTTGCAAAGTTGAATTCCCTGATGTGAACCCTTAATTTTGCACTCTCTGGCATATAACCAAACCCCAGAGGCACCTAGACTCGGTAAATAGACCTCCGGAAGCCAAAATCTCAAAAATTGAGAATTCGAGCCTCGAAACCCAGGACCCATCCCTTAAGTCTCTAAATCATCTTTAGATCATCCGGGATTGAATAATGAGCACAACACAACTTGAATAATGTAAAACGGATATGAAACGAACGAGAATGGGCTAAAACGGGCCGAACAGGCTGAAGCGGAGCCCATTACCGCATAGGCCTATGCGGTGACCGCATGGCCATATGCGGTCACCATTACATGACCGCATACTGCTATGCGGTGACCACATGGCTATATGCGGTCATAAGTTTATTTGCGCGATCCCACATCGGGAAATGAGCAGTTCGACCTTCTGCTCTCTCCCTATATATCCTGCCCCCCTCAACTCTCAAAAGGACACTCACCACTTGCTAAATCAAGTTAATTGATTAAAAGCAATCAGTCTTTAAGATTTGATTCAAAAAGAACGTGCATTTTAGTTTAAAGTTTTTGTTTGGTTTTTGGGTGGTCATTTCGAGGTTTCTCTCTCAAATTAGTTCGAGGGAGTCCCAACAACGCCGTCCTAGTATCCGTTCTAAGGCTGTTGTTCTGTCAAGTCGAGAAGGTGAAATTACGATCCGACCATCCGAAGCAAGCTTCCGCCCATCGTCCGAGGCTAGTCCGCCACCGACCAAGACAAGTCTCCGCCATCGTAAGGTATTTATTTTCTTTCTTTTCTTTTAGTTATTTATTTATTTTGATTGTTGTTTTTGTTTTCTTTATTTCTATTTTCTTTTTATCCTAGTTTATATTTTGATTTGTCTATTTCCTCCATATGATCCCCTTTCCTTAATCCCTTTATTCTTATTGCTTTAGAAAGGCATGTTAATTAGAATTTGAATTAATTAACTTGTTAGTCAATCAATGCTTCTTATTTGTTAATTTAACCTGACCTAATTAATAATTTGGTAATCAACCTTGTTTGATTAAAGTCAATTAATCAACCCACCTTTTAATCAATGAACTAAAACATGATAAAAGGCTCAGACTAAAATAGACCCCTTTCACAAAAAGGGCGAACTATGTGGATTTTGATTCCCATTCGAAGGGATATGTATGTGGATTTTGATTCCCATTCGAAGGGATATGTAGGCATGCTTGTCTAAAGCATCAAATCCAAATTAAAATGAACTTTCTTCCTCTTTCACTTTCTTTACATAGTTAAGGTTTTATTTCTCTATTTTGATACTTTCATTATTGATTTACTTTGGGGAATGTGTGACTCTCCTAGAACCCATAAGGGCTAGATGGAGTATTCCCTAATTTGATTTATGATTGTAAATTTATTATTTTCTTTATTGCTTTACTTTACTTTAATTCTTGAATTGTATAAATTGCTCATTCATTTATAACTGTTCATGAAATTCATTTTAAGTCATTTTGTATTAAATTTGCCAAACTAATAAAAATGAACCGAAAACCTAGTCCCCAAATCCTCTTTGGTAATCGAGGGCTAGTGTACTTTTCTATTGGGTAATAATTGGAGTCAAATGGGGTTTTTCCTTAATTTTTCCCAAATAAAATAAAATTAAGGTGGCGACTCCTAAATTCATTTTTAAAATCAACCAATCTGAACC
>CATKHJ010108331.1:0-10318 GCA_949750685.1 Vernicia montana | reverse complement strand
CTTCTGATGACCGGAAGGCGACGATTTGAGCGGTTTCTTCTTCTGCCTCTCTCTTTCTCTCTCTCTCTCTTCTGCTTCTCGGTTTCCGTTTCTGTTTCTGTTTCTCTTTTTTTTTTTTTTCCTTTATCCTTTAATTCTGTTACTTATCTAACTTATAATAATAATAATAATAATAATAATAATAATAATAATAATAATAATAATAATAATAATAATTAAAATCTAAAATCAATTTAATTTAATTTAATTTAATCTTTTCAAAAATAAATACCCGATAATAATAATTCAAAATTCGGGGAATTACAATATATATATATATATATATATATATATATATATATAATTATTCACAATTATACCCCTTTATCAAAATTGCTCATTTACACTTTTTCTTTCTCCTTGTGACATATGATGTGGATTAAAAAGATAAAGAACATATTACTATTTAGTCCCTCATATTTAGTCTAATTAATAAGTTCATTCCTCTTTTTTGAAAAATAAATTAAATGGTCTCTCACATTTGTTTTTGTTAACAAAATAGTTATTTTGTTTAAAATAACTAAAACTTTCGGTTAAGTGAATAGAAAAGGATCAAAATACCCTTATATATATATTATGTGGTTATAAAACTTAATATACTATTGTCTCTCATTTTCTTTTATTTATTTCTTTTGAATAAAACTCAAATTAAATATTAATTTTTAAAATTTTCACCTAATTTTTTCTAAAAAAAAAAGTATTCTATATATTTTAAATAATAAAAAATATATTTTTATTATAAATAACAATAAAGATTCTACACTATAAAAAATATATGACCTTTCATTTTAATTATTTTGAAATGCATATATAATTTTTTTACTTAAAATATAATTTTTTTATATTATTAGAATATATGAATAATTGGGAAAAGTATAAAAAAATGTCATGTGGTTTAGACTTTTTATTATTAGGGGCTTTTGATTTTTTTTTTTTTTTTTTTTTTTAACAAAATGGGTCTTGTGTTATCCTTTATTAGTTTGGGAGGGACAAAAACCTTAACACCGTTACTGGGTACTGAACGTGACGTTGATATGGCAGGCCCACAATATTATAATATTTATATTTAAATTTTTATGGGGTCCACTATCTTTAAAATAATAAAAAAGAAAAATTATAAAAATATATTAATATTTATATATAATATTATAAAAACTAAAAAAATTAAGAAAATTTTTAAAAATTCTTTTTTATGTGTTGTGGGCCCATAACAATATAAATATAAATATTATATTTTTAAATTTAAATTTTATAATATTATATTATAATATTAATATTATATTACAATATAATATTAATATTATATTATAAATATTAATATTAATATTCTTTTTTATTTTTTAACTTTTCAATTAAAATTAAGCGTAGTGAGCCCCACAAAATATAAATATAAATATAAATATTATAATATTATGTTATAAATATTAATATTATTTTTTTTTCTAATTTTTCTTATAGTGTGGTGGCAAAAAAAAATATAAAATATTAATATTACAATATTGTGAGCTCGCCACATCATTGCTATGTCAGCATTTATTAACAGTATTAAGGTGTTTGTTGAATTTTGAAGTTCTAATCCAATGATTTTGATGATAATAAATAATTGATGGTGCTGCTAATTATCTTTTAAGTGTTTGTGTGAGAATGTAAGTCCCGAAACTATATATATATAAAAAAAAAAAAAAAATTCTCTAATTCAAGTGCTTCAAGATTCAATGAATCATATGAAAATTTGAAACTTTTTAATGAAGTTTGAAGTGGAGAAAAATCAAATAGTAGAACTCTCAAGTTCAAGAACTTTATTTTTCATTTGTAATTTTATTTTATTCTTAAATTCTTGTAACTTTAATTACTTGGGATTTGTAAATATTGGTTCATGACCTTAATTTGGACCTTAGGAACTCTTCTTATTCTTATTTAAAACCATTTAGGTTCCTAAGAGACCTACTAAAAAAAAAACTCTTTGGAAATTAACCTTTTTGTGTTTTCAGGGAGCTACCTAGGGAGCATTTTCGGGCAAAAAACTGAAATTTGAATTTCTAGCGCGAAATTCCTTTTTATGAAATTTCAGTTTTTGGCTAACCGAAAATGATTTTTGACTAACCGAAAGTGTCGGGTTTCACTACGATCATAATTTTTGTCCCTTTTTAGCTAACTGAAAGTTAGTATAGAAAATGAGTATAACGACTATATTTGGTGGTTGAACATCCATTAATGCATTAAATGCACCCAAATGGTCATTTAATCATTAAAAACTATGTATTTGAGTATTGAGCAATATTTATGAGGTTATAACAACCTTCGTTTAGCTAATTTATTAAGATTATTGATTGTCCACCTAATTTCTCTCTTTGAAATTAAATTGAGCCATATATTGTGAATCTCTTTGTAATTGAAGATTACGAGCCATTTTGGGATTGCGTTAAAAAAAGTACTTTTCAATAAAAAAATTTATATTTTTTTTAAAACTGCTTTTTCAAAAAAGCGGGTAAATTGATATTTTTCCCAGAAGTAGGTTTGAAAAAACAATTTATAAAAAATAATAAAAATCAATCAATTAAATAAAAAAAATTTTAAAAGTACATTTTTAGCCTCAAATAACAATCCCAAACAAGCCATACTTAGAGTTGTAATTTATTGTTAGAGAGTTAGTTGATTTGTAATAGGGCTTGTATAATGTTGTAAGAGAGAGTGTGTGATTTGGGTTTGTAAGATTGTAAAGGTTTGCAATCAAATTTGGGAATTATTGTAAGGATTTGGTCTTCACCTACTGAAGAAGGCTAGATAGTGAAAGAAGCTCTTAATGAGGCCCTTAAGGAGAGGACGTAAGCTTAGGTTGAAGCCGAACCTCTATAAATCCTTATGTCTAGCTTTTTTTTTTTTTTTTTTTTTTCCTTCATTCATTACTTGGGTATAAGATGATTTGTTAGAATTAATCTTTAAATTTTTGAAGAACCCAATTCACCCCCTCCTCCCTCTCTTGGGTTGCCAATAGGTTAACAAATGGTATCAGAGCTTGTCTCTTTTATTTGAAGGTTTAATCACCTTAGAGCAAAGATTCAATGGCAACTTCAAGCTTAACTGGTTTGGAAGGTCAATCTGTTGTTAGGCCCCCTTTCTTTGATGGCATCGATTACCTAAATTGAAAGAATCGGATGTACTACTTCCTCAAAGTGAAAGGTGTAGACTTGTGGAGGATCATTGAAAGAGGCCCTTTCATCCCTAAGAAGACCATAGATGGTGCTAAACAAGATAAGTCAGAAGAAGAATTGAGTGAACAAGAAAATAAGCTCTTTGCCTTAAATGACAAAGCAATTTGTGTTCTCTTTTGTGCTCTAAGTAAAAGTGAGTACAATAAGGTGTGCATGTGCTCTACCGCTCAAGAAATTTGGAATTCCCTTCAAGTCACTCATTAGGGAACAAGCCAAGTGAAGGAGAACAAGATAGATATGCTTGTGTGTTAGCTCAATATGCAACTTATATGATTTTGATGATAACAAAATAATTAGAAGACTAATTAGTTGTGTATTTGCTTATAGTGTACTAATCAATTTTGTAGGTTAAGAGAATCAACTAACTTAAAGATTGGCGTGCTAAGAGAATATCAAATCAATTGGCCAAAACTTCAAATGAATGGAATAAGGTATGAAGATCATAAAGATATATCAACTGACTACACCAAGGAACTAAGGCCAATCTAGTGAAGATGAATAACTTAAGTAATAGTTCTTAGTTTTTATGTTAAACAGTTTAAAAGACTTGCTCAAGCTAAAAATTTCTTTTTAAATTAATTTTTTCTAAATTAATCAAAGAGGTTTTAAAATTAAAGAAATTAATTTTTCATAATTTATGAGTTAAAAGGAAAATTAAAAGACCTGGACATATTAGAGGACTAGGAATCCTACTGATTAAGTCTTCTAAAAAATTCATGTCTTAAAAGAAACATAATTTAGTTGAAGTCAGTTGACCTACAAACGGATTAAAATGTCAAAAAAACTGATATGCTTTTCAAAAGAATAAAAAGAGAATAGTTGGTGATATGTCGCTTTTACAAATACTAAAAAGTAAGAGGTCCAGACAGACAACTGTCTGACACATTTAATGAACTTGCATTTTGTCTAGTTGACTTATAACAGACAAACAGAAAGCTGACTAAGCTTTGAAAAGTAGATAACCATTGCTTAATGTATTTGTATAACAAACAACTGGTTAAATATATTTTAAAACTAAAATGTTCCCTCTCTCTTTTCCCTCCAATGGCTAAATTAAATTTTGCCTATAAAAAGGCCACCTTAGACTAGTTCTAAATTGATGAGGTTAAGGTTTTTGAGTGAGCTTCAAAGAAAAATATTTTTCAAACCTTTCAAAACCTCCATTCATGAGCTTATACGTTTTTATCAAAATTCTGGTTATCTGATTTTATAATGAAGTTGGGTTTTTTGAAAGAGCTTAAGTGCAAAATCTTTTTAATCTTCAAAACCTTCATCCGTTGAGCTTTAAACATTTTATCAATTTCTAGTTTCTTGATTTTTCAAAGAAAATTTATCTTGGGTAGAATTCTATTCTATATAAGGATTTGCAAGTGAGTCATCTAAAAGTTTGTTTTTGTGTTTTCTTGTAAAGGTTTCACGTAGCACCTTGTAAGCTAGTGAGAGATTGCAAACACCTAGTGAAGTTTGTGAGTAGAGGTTTCACGTAGCACCTTATAAGCTAGTGAGAGATTGCAAGCACTTTGGAGCTTGTGGGCGAGAAGGTGGGGATAACTTTCTAGGGTAGTCTTCTAGAGGATTAGAAGCTGCTAAAAAGTTTAGACTCTGGCCGCTAACAGATTTGCTTAGTGGAGAGAAAATCTCAAAGTGGTTTCTTTGAGGACTAAATGTAGACAAGAAGGTCGAACCAGTATAAATCGTTGTGTTGTTTTTCTTTTCTCTATTCTTCTACTCATCTATTTTTTCTTTATGTTTCTGCCTCTGCTAATTACCTTTGCTGCTTGATCTAATATGATATCTGTTGAAAACGAACTTGATTAATGAAATCTACTTTTTTCAATTCCAATGATATAAAGTGATTCACTTAAAGTTCAAATTAATTTAGCTCACTTACAATATATTCTTAATTTTGTTCCATCCAGAATAGTCATCTAATTTATCTAGAATAGTCATCTAATTCAATCTGAAACAAAATCCGCATAAGTCTTGTGATAGACTAGATGTCTGACTTTGATCACTAGGTTGCTGGAATATTTATAGATGTCTATTTATTTACTGCTTCACTTTAGTGATCTAATCCATTGTGCTACCATTATTTCTTAAGTGTCTTTGTATTATTCCTAATTTCCAAATATTTATTTTGCACTTTAGAAGTTCATTTGAGGATTAGTGGTGCTTTGGTGAAAATTCAAAAAAATTTCAAAAGAAGTCCAATTCACCCCTTTCTTGGACTACAGAAGCCTAACTCTCATTATGCACTAATATGAGCTCTTCAAGATGAAATTGGATGAGACTATCACCCAAATGTATGATAGATTTATTAAGAGATGTTGGTCTCAAGCCTCTTGGGAAGACATTTAAAAATGTCAAATTGGTGAAGAAAATGCTTAGAAGTCTACCTAAAGAATGGCTTCCCAAGGTCACTTCACTCAAAGATGCAAAGGACTTGACCAAAGTCCCTCTTGATGAGTTATTAGGTAATCTCATTGATTATGAGATGACACTTAAAAGAGAGGCTTTGGAGGAATCAAGAAAGACCAATTCCAAGTCCATTGCTTTGAAGGCTTCTTCTTCAAGTACTAATGAAGATAGTGACTTTGATGAGGAAGAATTTTCCTTATGGACATGAAAGATGAATAAATTATTCTTGTCAAACAAATAGATCAAACCTAAGAAGAACTTCAAGAAGGATAAAGATGACTCAAGAAAGAAAGATCCAATTATTTGCAATGAATACAACAAACTGGGTCACATCAAGGTAGATTACCCTAAATTAAAGAAAGTCCACAAAAATCCAAAGCAAGCTCTCAAAGCCACATGGGATGACTAGTGAATCGAAAACTGAAGAATCTGATGATGAGGTGGCAAACTTGTGTTTCATGGCTATAGAGGAAGCTTCAAATGAGGTAATTTCTTCCATAGATAGTGATAATGATGATGATGATAGTTCTTTCTCTTATGAGGAACTTTTTTATGCTTTAGAGGCTATGAATGGTGACTTGGATAAGGCCCAAAAGAAAAATAAAATTTTTCAGAAGCAAATTGACACTTTGAAAAATGAAAGTGAAGCTTTAAAAAAGAAAATTGATATTTTTCAAAAAGAAAACAATGAGATTTCATCAAAATTTCAAGGGTTTGAGACTCTTGTTAAAGAAAATGAAATTTTGAAAATTGAAGTTCTTAACCTTAAAACTTCACTTTCAAAATTTTCAGAAGGAAAAGAAAAACTTGATGAGATTCTTGATTGCCAAAGGTCTCCAATTATCAAATATGGTATTTGTTTTACTCATGCATCTCAATCCACACACCCAAAGACCATATTTTTTAAGGCCTCTATGCCTAAGCCATATAGTCCTAAAGCTTCTAGTGCTAAAATATCACTTGTTAAAGCATCAAGTTCCAAACAATCACATATTTATACATCTAGATACAAAGCTAGAATAAAAAGGACTTTTCATGGGCATTGTCATTATTGCGGAAAATTTGGGCGTGCTAATTATGTTTGTGCTATTAGGAAAAGCCATCTAGGGTATACTAAGGAGGCTTTGACTAAGAACACAAAGACTAATCCCTAAGGACTTAAGTACATTTGGGTACATAAAGTGAAGTGAGTTGGTTATTATAGGTGTGCTTGAAGTCCACAAAGTGTAAAAGCAAATGGTACTTGGATAGTGGATGCTTAAAGTACATGTCACATCCCGTCCTCGATACTTCCTTATCTAGATCCTTGCTCATCACTGAGCCACTCTTAACACATCACCTTTGCTTGACTAAGGCATGACGGTCCTAGGATATGGGTAGGCTTAAAGCCACCGATCACCTCGTAAAACCCTTATATGCTCGGGATCTAATCACTTATGCAATCTGCTCGACTATGCTAGGCTTATGTGGGCCAAACTTACAATTATGCATTAAAGAACCAATATGAACTTAGGATAAAATCTTCCTCATTTTATTCATTATATCACTTCGTTACATAAGAATCTTCCTTACAAACCATTTAATTTCTAATACAATTCAACATCAGTTATAAATATTACAATTAAAACTTAATATTTTATGTCTATGTTCTAACTCTAACTAGAATACCTTCCTCGTCATACTAGAGCTTCTTCGCTAAGGGACGAGGACTATAACCTTCACCTTCTAACTTTTCCAAGATCGTGCCTAAAAAACTTCTTAGATAAATCTTGAAATCCACAAATGATGTGGTGAGTCGTCAACTCAGTAAAATCATAAAAATGCATTATGAATAAGGATGTCATGAATGATCAAATATCGAAGAAAATTAATCATTAAAGTACTATAAGAAATCAATATGATAGGTGCTCATATAATATCATAAATGTCAAAGACAGTTATATCAAAATATTCTTTCATATAAACTAATAGAAGCATGCATTCGTGAGTTTGGGTTTATTATTCCACATTACCACAAACCTCACATCATTATCCATTAGAGATCAAATTGTGGGACGAACCGCTACCCCATATGTCTCTGCAATTTGTAGCACAATCATATACCATCATGGTATAAGTAATAAACCGTCGAAGGCACTATGAACGAGCTCATGTACTTTTCGTAATAATCATGGACTGCTGCATGTCCAAGAAACATCTTCGCATGCCTGTGAGAATATATCTGACTTAGTTTATAGACCCGATCAGTCGAGTCACCAGTGCACTTGGTCTAATGAATACCTTCATTAGTTGACCGTTCTGTCAATTTAACATACAATATATATAATAGTAATATTCAATAAGAAACTTTTCATTTTATTTCAATCATAAAGTTAGCCCAATGGCTTCAATTACAATAGAAATGACTTCGGTCCAAATGACCTTCGTCAATTACAATGAAATTGGTTTCGGCTTGAATGGCTTCGATTATAATAGAAATGACTTCATTTACAATCAAAACTATTTCATTTACAATAAGATAGTTTTGGTCCAAATGACCTTGCTTACATAATGATGACTTTGGCCCGAATAGCTTTGCCAATTTCACTTTTTAATAGAACTTACAATATAAAGTTACCTCATGGATGGTGATGGTAACACTAATGAAAGGACAGCAAAAGAATGGAATTCAATGAAATGCAAGAAGGAATTTCATCATATTGTTCATGCATTTCTTAACTTACATTCATTAAAATTCTACATTCCTATAATCTTACCTCTCATATATCCTCTTTCAGCTCCGGCTTTGCGGCACTCTTCAAGTTCCTTTTCAACTCTTAATTTCTCCGTCAGAGCCAATGAATCTCCAGCAAGGCTAAATCACCATCAATATATACATTATGGCCTCATATCAAAATCATCACCATCAAGATCTCCATCAATAACTCCCTGATCATTCCAGACTAAGGCATCACTTCTTAGGTTTGGATCATCATCAACCTCGGCTTCGTCCATCCTTATGCTCATTAGATCCATTGATCTATCCTCTAGACCCATTTGGAGATCTTCTAAGAAAATTGAAAGAATCATCTACCTCCTAAATCTTGGGTTTCATTTATCAAATGGCTATTTTCTCTATGAAAGAAAGTTTGATGAAAGAGTTTTGAGTTTGAATTGGTTTTTACTGAGTTTCAAAGAAAAGCTCAGAATTTAAGCTTTTAGAAAGAGAATGTAACCGTTCAAAATAAAACTGAACAGTCTTAAGATTTAAATAGAGAAAAAGTGATTATGGCTTATGTTATGAGAAGACATAAAGCCGGTCAATAGTTAATTATGGAAAAGACAATTCTTTGGAAAGGTAAACTTTTATTGGAATGGTAACTTTTTATTGGAAAGGAAAATATCATTAATGGTCTGAAGAAAACTCTTAGTGGTTGTCACGACCCAACTTCTAAGCCGTGATGATTCTAGGGCATGGGTAAGTCCAAGGCTACTGAAAACCCATAGAATCTATACTTGCTATACGATCCAATATGGTATCATGCAACTAAACCATAATTATTATATAACAACACATCAATTCATATCCCAAGATCAGAATCTGCTATTAAATGATCATCATATACTCATCAATTATATCATAGTATTTGTCAATTAACTCATACTTATTCTCATTATCCACTGAACTTATTAATCATTCATCAATTAGAAAATAAAATACAAGAGAAGATTAATTATCCTGACCTTAATCTTCCACGTTTCCTTGACAGGACTTATGTCGTCCACGAAGTTGTATCTCTTTCCCATCTAAATAATCAAATGAAAAAACATTAAGTAAAATTTCTGGGTGAGTATAAAAAGAAAATATATAAAAATAATAAGAAGGTAAAGAAATTTTGATAAAGTGAAATTTTGATAAAAATACTCTCTTTTACTAATCCCGATTGGAAAAATTATTATCCCTTGCCCTCAACGAAATAATTTTCTCATCAAAATCTAAATAATTTTCTCATCAAAATCTAATTTGGGTTTCTTTAATTCTAGCTATTTCAATTCAACATCACAAAACACATCAAATCTTGTTATTAATCTAGAAAGTAAAGTGACTATATCGAAAGTTCAATTCTTTATAAAATTACATATTATGATATTTTCTTTAGTTGTAATTAGTTATTTTGTTTTCTTTTATTTTGAAAATTTTGTCGATAAACAAATGAAAATCTATTTAGTTATTTTGAAAAATTACATATTATGATATTTTCTTTAATTGTATTTAGTTATTTTATTTTATGAGTATTTCTAAATTTTATTTTATTTAGTTGTATTTAGTCATTTTAAAAAATTACAGATTATGATAATCAATATTATAATCTAATGTCACATACAAAATCAATCCCATTATGCTAGTTTTTATAATATTTTATTTAGTTGCATTTAGTTATTTCAAAAAATTACAGATTATGATTTTTTTTAGTTGTATTTAATTATTTTATTTTCTTTTATTTTGAAAATTTTAAAAAATAAAAATATATCTTTCAAGATTTGACATGTGTGAACGTTAATCTTTTAGTGTTTATTGATTTAGTATATAGTAATAGATTTGTCCTTTAAACAAATAATATTTTATCTACATTCACCCCAGTTGACAAAACTAAGATGCATAAAGTCTT
>CATKHJ010108300.1:0-17293 GCA_949750685.1 Vernicia montana | reverse complement strand
GATAATGTAATGAGATAATGATAGTTCAGATGCATGATACTGTATTGGATTGTATAGTATGTATGGGTTCTACGGGTTTTCGGTGGCCTTAAGCCTACCCATGCCCTAGGACCGTCGCGGCCCAGAAGCCGGGTCGTGACAACAATAAATGGAAAAAACCTACAAAAGCAAAATGTAAAAAGCAAAAATGTTAAATTTTTATACGGGGTATATAAAAGTAAAAATAATAAAAAAAAATGGTAAATGATGTAATTTCCTCTTTCTTTTATAGTCTGTCTTTTCTTTTTACACATTTTTTTCATCTATCTATTACTTTTATATGATTTTTGGGTTTCTTTCTTTCTTTTATATCATTTTGTATTGTTTTACTTATTTTAAATGTGATCTTCATCTTCATCCAATTCTTTCTTCCCACAAGTCGATCTTCCAAACTCAAGAGCCCAATTCTTACATTTTTATTTTCTTCTTTGAAAACTCTAGATCTCACAAGCAGAACATATTATTTTCGGTGACTATGGTGGTGACACTGCTTCCGCTTCTTTGCCTACTCTTTTTGTTTTTGTTTTTTTATCCAATAAATTGATTATTGGGGACACTAATAATGAACCAGATCTTGGTTTTAGCCAAGGCTTTAAGTATATCAGGTTTGATGGTGACTTGAAGGTGTGACAGTGATGAGCTGGGTAGTGGCGTGCGGATGGTGGCTTCGCCATCAGTTGTGTCGATGCTGGGTTCTTGGGTTTGATTGCAATGTATTTGTGGATAATTTCTTCTGTTATTTTATGATAATTGTGGCTATTGAAGTGATGCTAAAAAAGTGTTTGATGAAATGCTTGAAAGAGATTAAAGCTTAAGTAGTGATCCTGCGCTGGAAATGGTAAAATCTCTTTCTATCTGATGAGGGACAAAAATGGCCAATAATGTGGTGGACCTAAATTAATTATAAAACCCACTATGGTACAATATTAATGCAGAATATGGGAAGATGAAGACTGAATGAAAGGCCCATTAGGGAAAAGCCCATAAGGCCATTCTCTAACACATTAAGACGAAGATACCACTTCGCCCTACACCAAGGCTCTTCGCCTTCCTTACAATAAATGCAGCTTATTCAGCAAGCTTCATTAAGAAAGCTGAGGTCACAAAACACTTACGTCATATTACTTTTGTCAGAAGAAAGTCATACTTATGCGGCGTACCCACGCCTATTCCTACACCGACTACCTGCCATATGACAAGGACAAAAACAAATGCAGATCTTATCTTTCAGAACCTAAGCACCGACTCCATCAATTAAAAGATATCTTACCTTTTTCTCATTTACCCTTTAACTTAAGGGGCTTGGAGCCTATAAAGGGAAAGAAGAAAATCATAAATGAGGTCAGATTGAGTTCTATACATCTCTTATCTCATTTCTTCTCATAAATACATAATTAATACTAATCTGAACGTCGGAGGTTCTTCGCTAGGCAATCAACCTAGCCCTCTTGACTTTGTTTATTTATTGCAGGATCATTGAATTAAAGCCCAACAACAGAAATTCAGCCCAAAATAAAGTACTTGTTGATTTAATACTCATCAACAATCTTAAAAAATAGAGATGCAATATAAGAACTCAACCTTATTAAATAATGCAAAGTCATTTAATTATAAATATATTATTAGCCATTAGATTTGACACAAATCAATGGCTAAAAAATTGTGTAAAAAGTGAATCATTTATCTTTATTTATTAGATATTTTATAGGTTTAAATAATATTATGAGCTGCACACCTAAACATGATATCTAAACAGTAAACAAAGGTTTTAATCCTCTCCTTCGTGCTCAAGAAAAAAAAAATAATAATAATATTATGGACTAAATAAGAGGGTTTAACTTATATTCCTTCATATTAATAACTTTCACTAAATTAGTAGTTTCTGAACTCTAATTTCAAACTTTCAAAACTAATTATATATATATATATATATGAGAGAGACTTGATTTTTTTAGACACATAAAAAAAAAAAAAAAACTTGTGACCGTTAAAAAAATTAGATGGTGGTTGCTACTAGAGTTACTATAAATTTCAAATTAAAATTAAGTTGGATTTCCTTTTTAAATTCAATTATAAGTATTTTCAGATTAATTTACACATTAATTATGATTACATTTCCTCTTCTAACGAGTTCAAGAACGTATCTCCCACACTCAGCTAATACATTCATCAATTATCTCTTGACCTGAGTGGTAAGTAAAGAATTTTAATTTAGTTGTACAATTTGAGTGGATTATAACAACTTTATGAATACACCAAATCTGTAAATACAACCTGGCAGCAGTGACTAATAACGATATAAAAAGGGTGGTGATAAAAAAAAAAAACCTCTGTTGATATTCTTATAATTTTATTATGAATTTTCTACTTAATTAAAAAAAAAACTCTTTGTATTTTTATAATTTTATAATTTATTATAAAAAATAACTTCACGCAATAAATAATAGTATAACTGAAATTCAAAGTTTAACATAATTTGGCGTAAATCTACTCCACAAAATAAATTCTACTAATTAAGGAATTTAATACAACTACTAATTAATCAAATACTCACAATTTTATCACAAAAACACTTTATTCATGTATTTTATATCAAACTAAACTCAATAATTAACTCTCCAATTCAATAATTGGCCTAACTCTCACACCACCAAAATAAGAAGCATAACGTCTTTTTATAAGCATGTAAAATCTTGCTCATCAAGAAATCGACTTACTCATTAAGTTTAATTAATCTTTCTGCATGATTAAACATATTACTTCATAATTAAATATATTGATTTATAGGCAAGACATAACAAATCTCCACCTCCAAACCATAAAAGAAATATACTTCAACTCAATCTTTGAAATGCACCTTCTTTATAAATGCCATCACAAATATATTTTTATTCTTCAATTCATTGCGCACTCCACCATCAATAATTGTGCTTCTAATCAATCTATAAAGATTTACAGTTTTTTATTGTAAATCTTCCCATTCTTCATCTTTAATTATTGATGGCTTCTCATCTTTCAAAATTTTAATTAATCCTAACTTGTTGTACAATGATATCTTTGACGGTATTCTGCCACAAGCTAAAATTATTCTTTTCATCAAAGAGTTCCACCTCAAACTTTGATCCCGTTATGCCCGCGATCTTTGACATTTAGAACTAACGAATCTGATACCACTTATTATGAAAAATAGCTTCACATAATAAATAATAATATGATAGGAACTCAAAATTTAACATGGTTCAACGCAAGTTTACTCCATAAAATAAATTCCACTAATTAATGAATTTAATACAACAATTAATTAATCAAACACTCACAATTTTATCACAAAAGCACTTTAACGATACACTTTATATCACACTAAGCTTAACAATTAACCCTCCAATTCAACAATTGGCCTAACTCTCACACCACCAAAATAAGGAACGTAAACTTTTTTTATAGGCATGTAAAGTCTTGCTCATCCAGCAATCTACTTACTCATCAAGTTTAATTAATCTTTCTTCATGATAAGTATATTATTACTTCATAATTAAGTATATTGATTTATGGGTTGGACATAACAATTATGAATTTTCAATTTAATTATTTTTACTTAATTTAAAACTTCAGTTTTAACTTTTCAATATCCTATATTAAAATTGAAAGGAACATTATATATTATTTTATTATTAATTAGAAAATTAAAAAGTTAAATTGATCATATAATATTATGAATTTGATTTTTAAGTCTTAAATTTGTTGAATCATTAGTTTAACAAGCAACATTAGTTTATCAAATTTGTAAAGTTGAATAGATTAATTGACTATAGTTAAAATTTAAGATTTGAATTGACAATCTAGTTTAAATTTAAGAATTAAAAGGTATCCAAAAGTTTATTAAATTTGAGTAAAATTTCAATTAAAAAAAAAAAAATTGAGTATCTCATTTTTTGAATAAAAAAAAATGAATAAATTAAAAGTTTAGGTCAATATTTAGAAAAAAATGAAAAATGTTAGTTTTTCTTAATCCAAAAAAGGATAAAATTAGGTTATTTTTATGAGATAAATTGAAATTAAGTATCACACTATAGATATTTATTTTTGAAAAACTATAATGAGATTAGATTACCCTTTATAAACTATTTTTATGGTCTTATCATCTTAAAAGGACTAAGGTCTAAATTTCCAATTGCTTTCAAATTTGAATAGCTAGTGATTTAAATTTAAAGCATACACTTTTATCACACATTTTAAGTTAATTATGAATCTTCCCTACATAAACAATAATTAGTAAAAAATCTTTTTCAATAACAAATGATGAATATGACTAATTAGTATTGAATATAATGCAATTGAAAAGATGATCTAATTGACAGGCTTGTTGTAGTGCCTAAAAGTATATCTTATTTTTCTTTTTTATTATTATAATATGGTTTAGTCATTTTCTTATCACGTCTTCTTTCAAAAGCAAGACGTGATAAGAAACAGTGGCATACATTAAAGTTTACACCATAATTCAAATTTTAATTTATATATATATATTTTTTATAGATTATTAATAATTTAATAGTTAAAAATCTGCTTCAAGTAAATAAAATAAAATATTCAAATCCTAATAGTTTACATTCCCTTACTCCCTTTGAAAGTATCTTTGATATTATTAAATGAAATATAATCATTTTCCCCTAATTTCAATCTTATTCAAATTCCAAAAAGATTACCGTTAATAAACTCTCTTGAAGGCCCAAGTTTGTTATTTATTTTTTTTTCCAAAGAAATTAGTTACTATTAATAAGGTTTAGGCTTAGAAAAATACAATCAGTAAGTACAACTAAAGGAAAAATTCAAAATAAGGAATAAAAATTAGACTTGGGGTCCAAATAAAACAAACCCATCAAAGGATTTTGAACAATCAACTTAGAGCCCAGTAAAATTAAATTACAATAATACTCTTGACCACCACCCTTCCTTCTAGAGCCATCTACCCAACCTGTCAATCCTAGCGCTAATTGTCTGGTTGAACAACCCGCTAATGACCTTGAAGAGCAGAAGACCGCCGAGCATAGGAGGAGTGAAGGAGGATTTCTCCACCAAGACTTGTACCTTCAGAGCTTCAAGCCGATCCGCCACCAAAGGCCTAGATCAAGCATGCAGAGCTCACCTTTCTTTTGCCAACACAATCATGGCCAGAAAGGAGAGACTCCATGAACGAATGCAGTCACACTAACCAAACAAACTCCCAATTCAAAGCATGTAGCCTCGACGCCTTCGCCAACTAACTCTTCCTCTTCTCCCTTGCATCCTTCCATTCACACAAACCAAAAGAAAAGAAATAGGAGGGAGATACGAACATGATTGTAGTTTTGAACGGCATCCCCGCCGTTAGATACTTCAATCACAGATTCAAAAATACTAAAAAGGGTTACCATTATCACAACAAAATCCCAGAAATGAGAAGACTAGATAGCCCACAAAAACCGAAGGACAACCTTATTAATAGCTGAAGGAAGAAAAAGACAAAAAAAAAAAAAAACTAAAGAAAATGGGTGTCCCTGCTGGTGACTGTAGCCGTTGGGGTTAACCCTAGATGCAAGCCTTGACGGCGCAAACAAACAAGAGAAGAAACCCTAGCAGAGGAAGAGAAAGAGAAGAGCTCATACTCCACATATTTATAATATTTTGGTAGTATTATTAGCTTGTGTTTGTTTTTGTTTTTGTTCTCTCTGATGAGAGTTGTTTGTTGTTTTTTTATGAAAGTATTTGTTCTCAAATTTTAAAGTTATTATTATCCTTATATGGAATTGATGTTAAAAATTTCAATGAAAAATGATGAATAAGATATTTATAATTGTGTAATCGTACTTATTTGAAGACATGAAAGTCAAGTTGTGGTATGATATAGTTATCGAGTAGAGCGTGTTTATCGTTGTTATGTCAAGTTAATTATTCTGTCAATATGGTCGTCTTTCTACCTATAAAGATTACCATCTTTTAAGTTTGATTAAAAAAACATGATTTATAATTTGTAAAATTTTATATTTTATTTACTGTTAATCATATAATTATTTATTTTCATGAATGGGAATTCCATCTTTCTTCTAAAAAAAAAAGTTTGTTAGCCTATGATGTTTATCTTTGTTCCATTTTATTGTTAATGATTGGTTAATCGAGTCAGGTGAACTGTTTTCAATCTAATTCAGACTCAAGTTTTTTCTTTATTAGAATTCAAGTTAGGGTCAGCTAGACTGGATTCGAATACCCTTCAATTTTTGTATCGGATCCAACGGATCAAATCCGGAAAAAAAAAAATTAAAAAAGTAATATTCTAATGTGTAAAAATTATATATAAAAAAATTAAAATTTTATTTTTAATCAAAATCCAACTAAAATTTGACTGATTCAATTAGAATCTGATCGAATCAAAACTTGAGACTGATCCAAATATATAAGGTTTGAGTTTTAATATATAAACATCAGGTTGGTCGGATCGAACCGACCTAGTTGCAGCTCTAGGTAGGAATGCAAGAATGCAATTTTGGTCAATCAAAAGAAGTACAGAGTGTCATCATTTTTACCAACAAATCCTACTATACTCAATAAATAAACATAAAGACCAGATGATAATGTCCTTAATTTCTTATTTTCATTTTAAACAAATTATGTAATTCATATTATTTTAAATTGAAATATCAATTTTTAATATGCAATACACTGAATGAAATAATGATTAACACACGTAAAAAAAAAAAAATTGATGTTAAAAAAATGTAATTCATATTATTATTACTAATTATAAATATATATATAAAAAAGAACTCTAATTAAATTACTCCCAAATTCAAAATTAGAAATGACAAACTATACTCTTGATTTAAAAAAAAAATTGTTATATTCTGAATTTCGACAATTATTTATATTAACCACAAGTAAGAGTTTGCTTTCATGGTTTGAAATCTCACCTTAAGTTAACTAGATTAACGGCTAAAAAAGATTAATTATTTATTTGAGAGTAACCTTGTTAATTTTATAATCATTGGAGCAACAAACTACCTTTATAAATAATTAATCTAACTACAAACGATGAATTCGGCATGCTTCATTATAAGCTAATGGATAAAAAACAGCGACTTAAAACCTAAATTATGCACAAGTGTACATCATATATTATAATAAAAAACAAATTATCTTTAGCTTTCAGCAATCTTAATCCTTCTTTTAATTTGTTTTTGAGAAGTGAATATATAAATTTTTTATTTAGTGATACTAGAGTTATTTTCAGAATGAAAAAAATTTTAGTTTGAATTTTCGTCGGAATTAAATTTACTAAAAAAAGATAAAAATGTAATGAGCAAAAATGCACAAACAATTAATTAGCAAATCGCAACTTGTTTTTCAAAAACATAAATTACAATATCATATTTTATATATTTAATGAACTTTTCTTTTAATTTTAACTCATAAATCGATTGAGGGTGGAATGTGATGTAGATGCATCGAAGGTGTCAGTTTAACTGATATATTATGATAGGTCTTTGATCTCTTCCTCGTTACTTTCATTAGGAGAAAAAAAAAAAAAAAAAAAAAAACTCTTATGAGCTCAGCCCTGCAAATTATCTCATGGCCATGGAAAAAGTCTAAAAAGTGGTGTCATCTGATAAAATTGATAACAACAGAATTAATAAACAAAATGATGATTACAAAATATCAAGTGAGCATGACGCTTTCTCTTTCTAGAACTAATTTCTCTTCCTTCTCTCTAGAAATATCTGTATAGCTTGGGTCACCCTCCGATAGTTCCGACCATCGGAAAGGATTCCCTTTCCCTTTTTCTGTTAATTAAATCTTTCTTTATTTAGTTCTTTCAAATAATATGGCTGGGATTAGCTTCCTTTTGTCTCCCGCTCTAGTTGGGTCTATATATTTTGCTTATGTTGCTATTTTGTCTATGATCTACAGCTATAGCAGTTCTACTGTCATGGTAGAACCAATCCCCCATTTCCTCCATCTTTTGATGTGCTTGGATGGTTGGTGATGGGATGAAAAACATATCTGGTCAACCGAGATAAGAGCCCTAAGTACTCATCGATTTTATTTGTTATTGAGCTTCATTGCTATGGATAGAGGGGCTCTTGTTTTCCGGCAGCTTCGGTTGTGTAAGACTGATCCTCAGTATTGGCCATTTTATAGATTTTCATTTCAGGAAAGGGATTACAATTGACTTCAGCAGTACACGATGGTTGAGTCCAGCTACAGACCTACTCTCCTGGGTATTTCTCCTCCTCCCTTGGTTGCCGGCGGCGAGGAAGACAAAATCAGTAGAGGGTTCTGAAGAAGAGAAGATAGAGCAGGGACTGATTAGAAATTTTACATTTGTTGTAGTCCTCTAAACCATTTGCTCACCAGACTTAGCTCTGAATTTTCTCTTGAGCTTGAAGCCCATTATTAAAAACCCAATGTTGGAGATTAGTGTATTGGACTTTCAGTCCTTATTGTTGTTCCTTAGCTGGTTACCCCTCATACTTGTAGTTCTTATGTGTACTATGGATTTTTTGCCCTTGAATGAATGAAATGTATATTTACTTTGAAAAAAAAAAAAAACAAAAAAATGATTAAAGTAATAATATAAAATATTCATTGATTTTTTTTTTTTTTTTTGCCGAAAAAATATTCATTGATTCATTAGTAGTCTTTCCAATGTCTAATTCATAGTATAGGATTATTAAGAGGACAATCTCTCTCTATAGAGAGATGGTTTAACATTCGAGAAAAAATATATTTTAGATATTATTGAGAAAAAAAATTTAATATTTTTGCTACTCTAAAGTTCAATAAAACAAAAACAGAACACAAAGAGATATATATAATTGCTTAAAATAATTAAATATAAATACTTTAATTAATTAATACGAAGAACTAAGCTTAATTAACCTTTTTGAGGCCTGGCTTTATCTTTGCACGTGTCTGCTTCCCATTGGAAATTAGAATTAAAGGGAATAAATTTTAAACCAACTTGTACAAAAATACAATATATATACCAAAACTTTAGTCATGCATATAATACATTGTTGATGTAGACACATAAATAATAAATTATATATTCTAAAAAATAATAATAATAAATAAATAATAGATTATAGATTATAGATTTGGTACGTTAATTAGGGACAGGTGTTTATATATATATATATATATATATATATATATATATAATAAAGTATGTTTAAATTAAATATTTTATTATGTTTTGATATTCTTGAGAGTGAGAAATTTTAAGTTTAAGTCTTCTCTTCCGCACTAAATGAGATTTCATTTTTCTATTGTGTATCCCACGTCTTATTTAAATGAATAAAAAAAAAATTAGAATTGTATTATTAGCAAAAGGAAATAATTTTGTGTTAAATTATGGTTCTACCCTCCCAATGATTGATTTTAGGGAAGAGGGCTTAAGAGACAAAAACTGCAAAATATGATTGTTGATTTAATTATTTCTTTTTCTTTTGTACATATATAATAAATTGCAATCTATGGCCTAAATGGTAATAGAGATTTATCCTGTGATAGATAAAAATCATTGATGCTACACTACACTTATAATTTATTTTTAGGAAATATAAGTTGAATATATATAAGGGTTATTGAGCTAGTTGCTAACTTAATTGTGGAGTGTTTATTTCATAATGTAGAAAATTAATGAATTAAATCTTGACATTTTTTTCTCTTTCAAATATTTTTTATTCATAAAAAAAATACTATTTGCTTTGGTTTTCTTTGAAGTAAAAAACCCCTTTAATGTTGTTGATTAGATGTGTGAATGTCCTCACAAATTTAGTCTCAATTTGAAAATATACTAATAAACTTTTGATTTAGTAATACTTTATTTTTGACATTAAAAAATTTCAAATTTAAATTTAATCGGAACTTGGAATTAAGTTTATAAAAAGAAAGAAAATAATATAAGTTGAAATATCTCCTAGCTCATCTTCTGACAAAAAAAAAAAAAAAAAAAAACCTTTCTATTTGATTAAGTATATTAGAGTTATTTTTAGTACGGTGTGGTCTTATATTCAAACTCCAAGTAGCACTGTTTTTAACACTTTCTTTTTTATTGGTCAATCATTCTTTCTCTTTTCAATAAAAATACTTATAATATATTATATAAGTAAAATTATTTTTTTTTTTCTTCATAACGATTAAAAAAATAAAACTTATATCATTTTTTTTTTCTTCTGTTACTTTTTTTTTACTCTTTCTTTTTGCAAAAATAAAACCTATATGATCAGCTTTTTTAAAAATTTTAATTTTTACCAAAAGAATATTTTAAAATTTTATTGTTTTTATTACTATTTTAATTTTAATTTTTTTAACTATTATAGAATAAGTATTTAATCACTGAATTATTAACCCTGTATTCTTACCTTTGACCATACTCTTTCATTACTATGATTTACTTTGATCACAATGATGATATAGAATCATAGAAATGATGAAAAAGAAATATGACAAAATGGGCATCTAATTTTCCTGAGAAGCAAACACAATCTAAAGTGAGAGGCAAATAATATCCAATGCTAGGTGTGGCCCTCTATCTCTATGTGATGTACCATCTATCATTTCTAAATTTAGTGGACTAGGTTATGCTTTTTTATTTTGAGAGAAACATGTATAAAAGACAATGTTCTTTTCCCATTCTAAAATTTATAATGAACACCCATCACCATCATCTACCAAGGGTTTCCTTTTAAATTCATGCTTAAGTTGTGTTTAATTAACTATAAATCCATTCCATTAATTACCAATTAATTTTCAGCTCAAGTGATTAACTTACATCTTAAATATGTAAATATGATCCTTTTGTTATGATAACATATATGGATACGTACATAAATATCCTATATGGAGCTAACAATGATGACATTGAATTGGATATGTACAAAGATTTATGGAGTAATAATCATTCTATTGGGTGGGACAATACTCGAGTTTTTTTTTTTAGCATTAAGAGATGAAAAATTGAATTTGAGTATATTGTCAGATCATATATGTACTTATATTACTAAATTATTTCTAGGTATACAGAACCGAAAAATTTATAGAAAGATAAATAGTGATTTTCTATTGTTGTATAGTTCATCAAATCAATTGAAAAAAAAAAAAAGATGAGATATATATGTTATGAAAGTTTTAGGTATATATATATCATCTAATAGTACAAACCTAACTTATTTATGAGACAATTAAAACAATATAATGCTCTCTATTGTACATGTCTGCATTCTTCACCTTACAATAAAAAGAAAATCAAAACAAGAAGAATGGTTTGTTGAAGCAACCTAACAAAAATTGAATATTTATGAATTGAAGCAGAGGATTTATTAATTGTACTAGGCATATCCCTATTAATGGTAGATAGATGTTGCACTGTTTTTGGTGAACCACAGAGACCGATACCCGAATCAAATGATGAATCCAAACCCTGTTCAAAACCACTATTAGCATCATAACATAACCCTGTATTATTGTGAAGCCTAAGCTTCCTTCTCATCTTCCAAACCATTTCTCTTCCAAATGGAACCGGCCCGAATAATTGATTATCATTTAGTTTTAATTCGACAAGGTTTTTCAAATTTCTAAAATTTGAAGGAATGGAACCATTTAAATGATTTCCATCGAGGCGAATAACCCTTAAGTTTATTAATCGACCTAATGAATCTGGGATTGAACCTTGTAAATTTGCATTTGAGAAGATTAAGAACATTAAACCCTTCATACCATCAAATTCATCACCAGCAAGTGTAGTAGACATTGGATTTCCTTCCAGAATTAATGCTTGAAGAGAATTTAAACTTCTAATAGCTATTGGAAGTGGTTTTGATAGTCGATTGTGGCTTAAATCCATAAGAGTTACCTCTTTCAACTCACTAAATGAATCAGGAATCGAACCAGTGAAACGATTATGACTAAAATCCATTTTGAGTAGAGAATGGCAAGAACCAAGACTAGATGGGATTGAACCTGTAAGTAGGTTTCCGTTCAAATCCAAAACATTCAAAACCGGAAAACTTAAACTAGGTATCAAACCGGTTAATTTGTTCCCACTTAAATCTAACGACCTTAAACCGGTCAATTGGCCTAAGGAAACCGGAATTGAACCGTTGAGACTATTTTTATGAAGATCAAGAACTTTCAAACGGGTAAGATTACCTAATTCACTAGGGATAGGACCCACATGCCCATTTTCCCTAAGTACTAAAGTTTGCAAAGTTGGGCCCAACTTCCCTAAAAATGAAGGGATGGGCTGTGGTTTATAACTAAGGCAACGGTAAAAAAACAAAGTCCTAATATGAGGAAGTTTAGTAACAGACTTGGAAATATAAGACTTTGTTGGGTCACAAGTAGGGAAGGCAGTGTCATCAGATAATGCACCAAAAGATAATGACACAACATGGTAAACATTATCCTTGTCTAGCATACACTCTATGCCATGCCACCGGCCACGGCAAACGTCCGGGATGTCGGTGGCCCAATTGTTGCCGGTAGCCTTCATAATGTCATAAACAGCATCTTGTTCATGGGAATCGGTTCGGGCTCCGCTCATGTTCGAAGGGAACCCATTTTGAAGCCCATCTACTAAGGCAGATTGGTTGCTAGAATCAGGAACAATGACAGTAAAAGGCTGAGTGAATGGTAGCAGAAGAGAAATGAGAAGTAGTAGTAATACTAGTGTTTGTGAAGAGAAAAATGTAGCCATTTTGGAAAAGAGTAATGAAGAGAAGAGAATTGGGGGCTTGAGGGCTTAAATAAGGGCTAAGTAATTAAGGAGATGGGCCAAAAAAAAGGGCAGTTGGTGTATAGAATAATGGAAGCCTAATTATGGGTTCACGAGAGTAGGGAGGAATAGAAATAAATTGATGTGGGAATATGAGCATTTATGTCTTTCACGAGAGTTTCACCATTGAATCTCAACTTATTTTTGTCCTATAATTCATTATAGTTTGCAAATTACAGGCATCTCGCGCTCGAAAATCATGTTTAAATTTAACTTGTTTAAATTTGAATCGAGTTCGAGCTCGACTCAGTAAAAACTTGTTTATAAATTATAATTGAACTCGATTTGAGCTCAACTATTGAGTTAAATTCGAATTCGACTCATTTTGAAACTCATTTATAACTTATCAAAATACTCAATTTTTTAAATATTTATTTCTAATAAAATAACTATAAAAAAAACTTAAAATCAACATAAAAACAAAAATATTCAATTAGTAAAAAATATATATATAATTATAAAATTAAGTATTACATGTATCATAAAAATATTAATTAATTATAAAATTGAGCATTATTACATATATATTTATGATTAGCTAAAAATCTCATGGTCTACTAGTGAAGGGGGTGTAGCAACAAGTGGATATAATTATTAATTATTAATTAAGGAGGCAATTACTGTAGATGAAAAACAATTAATGTGTTTTGTGTACCGTTGGTAAATAGAAAAATTAAGGACAGTTGTTGAGTGTTAATTTCAGAGCTACTACTGCTTGCTGTCATCTTCTTCTGCCATTGATGATCTAAATCTAAGGCTCCTTCTAAGAAATTAAAACAACACTCAACACATGTTAGTAATGTTGTAAAATATTTATGATATTTATGAGTATTATTAAATATCAAATTTATATTTTTTTTAGACTTTTTTTTTTTTTTTTTTTTATGAAAAATTGAATTTTTTTTTTAATTTTTTTTTTTATCAATGGTTTGTTTCTTGGCAACCGTTTGCTTTCTAAGAAGTAAGAAATAAATTTCTTTTATTCTTATAAAAAAAGTTTTTAAAGTGATGTCGGAACAAATAATCAGTCATTTGATTATTGATGAAGAAAAATTTTTGCCTACACCAAATTTATAGGTTTATTTCATACACTAAATTAATAAATAATGAGATATTTTAGTCAATATAACTCTTCTGTCTATTTGTTATCCAGTGAAAAAATACCGATAATTTTTTTTATACCGATAATTTTTTTTACTCTATGTGTTTTTATTTTATTGAATTGGTATATGTACTCAGTATAGGCAAGATAAATAAGTGTGCTAATCCTCTATATTATAATTAAAATTTTCATAAAGGGCCAAGTTTTAAAACTGAAAATTACCTATTAAAAATCATGATAAATAAAAATATATCTAAATAAAATAAATTAATTCAGTAAACATTAATTAGTAAATTTATTAAATAATAATTGAAATAAAATTTTAAATCATAACAAATATATTAAGTATTTATATTAATAATAATCATATTCTTTGGTAAAAAAAAGTATATATTATCTATTACCTATATAAAAAATACCAAGTGTGACACTTAGTGTGATAAATATTCTCATTAATTCTACTTAATTACAATTTTACCATTAATTATATTATTATATTATATTTCTTTTTTTTTTAATACACTCTTATACATTTATATATATCTTTCTACTTAATTGTTAATTACAACTTTATCAATTAAGAATAATATTCACATTCTTTTTTTACTTAATTTTTTCTACTTAAAAACAAAATTTCCATTAACTAAATTATTATGTTGTATTTTTTTTTCATAAACCCTTATGCATATAGTATATATTTCTAATACTAAAAAATATCAAATAATAAAAGAAAAAAAATCATTTTGTGAGGAATATATAATCATATACTCTACTAATTATTATTACGGTAAATAATCTTATAATATAGTTATAGTTTTCTAATAAAATCTTTTTAAATAAGTTCAAAAATATTATTTTGAGAATATCATAAATTATTCAACACGCTATTTAAAATTCTTTAATTAATATTAGAAGTACAAAATAAAAGATGTTATTATATATATGAATAACAAATGTTGTATATCTTATAAGTTATAATTATAATATTATCATGATTAATATTGAAACTATAATTAAAGTTATTTTTTTTTAGGGAAAAAGTTAAATTTTTGTTTTACTTTAATAATCATGAATATTATTTTAGTAGTAAGATCAACTATATATTTAGTGTGCATTCATGTTTTCAAAATACCTATTTTTAATTTTTTACACATATAATTGATATTATATTAATACTAAAAATATCTACGATAAATTAATCAAAATATCTTATAATTCATTATAATTTACAATTTATAGTAATATATTTAATAAAAAGTGATAAAAGAATCTCACATGCTTAATCTTTTCTTATTTAAATGTAAATAATTAAAATTATTTTATAATTTATAATGATATCTATTACTAAAAAATTCTTATACTTAATTTTTCTTACTTGAATATAAATAATGAAAATCATCATATCACTTGTAATGATATTTATTATAAAATTTTACATTACAAAGATGAAAAAAAATGGAAAAATACAATTAGCTACACCATACTATTATATTTTAGTAACTATGACTTTATAATTTCTCGTGAACTTTATTTTTAATAATTAAAAGAATAATTTTTTATCATTTGACAATAAATCACTATATAAATAAAGATAATAAACTACTAATTCAATAAATCTAATATAAACAATTTTTTTATTTATATATACATTTATAATAATATTTTAATATTAATAAATTTACAACTATTAATAATATTTTAATTATTAAAAGTATAACAAAATTTAAAGTTAGACCACCTACAGAGCATGTGAGGTCCAACTAGTATATATAAAATTTATATATGATATTACTAATTTGGTAGAGTAATTTAAGGTATATTAAAATGTAATTTTATTAAAAAAATTAATAGGTATATTATCTCAAAATAAATTAATTAAGTAAATATTAATTAGCAAATTTATTAAATAATAATTGAAATAAAATCTTAAATCATAACAAATATATTAAGCATTTATATTAATAATAATTATATTATTTGGTATAAAAAAGTGTATATTATATATATATAATTTATGATATTACTAATTCGATAGAGTTAATTTAAGTATATTAAATTTAATGGATGTAATTTAAAAAAAATAATAGATATAATTTCTTAAATTAAAAGGATTAACAATTAAATTATTTTAGATATTATTTTAAATTTGAAAAAAAAAAATCAATGCAAGATCTTCATTTGGAGAAGTGGAATTTTAATAAAATAACTCCTCTAGGTTGCGTGTTTAAACCTTGGTGTAACAATAGGAATTTCATTTTTTTTTAAATATATGAACCAACATGTTATTCATTTGAATTACGATAAGGTTGACCAGTTATTCGGTTGGTTAAAACGATTTAACACCTGATGAATATTATATCAACAAGTATATCAATTTGGGCTGAATCTTCTTTTTTAGGTTTTGATCCAATAATCTTGCAATAAGAATAATGTCAAGAGGGTCAGGCTAGTAACCTGGTGAAGAGCCTCTGACGCTTAAGTTAGTAAGCTTTTATGTTTGTGATAGAAAGGGAATAAGAAAAATGTAGAGTTTAATCTGACATTCTAAATGGTTTTCACTGTCCTTTTTATAGGTCCCAAGTCCTTTAGGTTGAAGGATAAAATAGGGAAAGATCATACACCTTTTGATTGATGGAGTCGGTATTTCAGGTTCTGAAAAATAAGATTTGATCGTGTCCTTGATCCTATTAGATGGCAGATAGTTGATGTAGAATTAGGCGTGGGTATGCCGCATAAGTATGACCTTCTTCTTACAAAAGTAACATGACGTAGGTGCTTTATGACCTTAGCTGTCTTAATGAGACTTACTAAACAAGCTGTATTTATGGCAAAGGGGACGAAGAGCTTTAGTGCCTGGCGAAGTGGTATCTTCGTCTCAACGCAGTGGAGAATGGCTATCTGGGCTTCCTCTCTTGGGCCTTTGTACTCAGTCTTTACTTTCTCATATTTCTATGTATAATGGGCTTTTAAGTTTAACTCAGGCTCACCATATCATTGGCTGTTTTTGTCCCTTATCAGAGGCCCCCATATTTCTTTCGAAGCGAAGAGTATCAGAGCTTTGATAGAAATGCTTTGTCTTTCGACCCATGTTCGCCTAAGGCGAAATGCTTTATCTTCTGAATACATATTTTGTTCCAACAGCTGTCATATGAGGTATATCAATCATCTTTAACCCATTAAATGTTCTTTGCAGTTGAGTGAGCTTTTCATTAAATGCTTGTCTTTTCGTGTACAGGCGAATACACGTGGCATCTAACAAGCTCAGACTGATACATTTTTCAAGAAATTTTTAAATTGCTAACCGTCGTTTAGGTTTTCTCATCATTGGGCGACGGTTGGTAAGG